>OX336892.1:7285000-7590000 GCA_946959425.1 Argyrosomus regius | reverse complement strand
GTCACTGGAGCTGCCACTGAGGCTGATGGGACATCGGCCGAAGGTTTGGTTGTTGTCGCTGGAGCTGCCACTGAGGCTGATGGGACATCGGCCGAAAGTTTGGTTGTTGTCACTGGACCTGCCTGATTCATTTAAGGAGAAGCATTAGGAAGTTGTAGTTATTTTTCAAACTTTTTTATATGCTAAGTACAATTTCCACAGGTGCTGTTTTTATACACAGTTTTTATATTTCACCCCTGTGTATTGTCTATGTCATGTTTAATCCTGTCTACTTGTTCTCTGAGGTGAGAGGGTGTGTTGTTATCTGTCATGGATGTCATGATTGCTGCTGTCTATATGTTTTTCTGTGGTATATGTGGGAAGAGGGTTTGTTATCTGTTACATGTAGAAGAGGATGTCCATGTGTTGTGCCTTTTTAAATGTATGCTGCCCTGAAACCAACTTTACTGAGAATGTGTGAAAACAAACATCCCCCTGGGGACGATAAATAACCTAATCAAACCTTACCTTTTTGAAGTGGAATGGCTGTTTAATGGGGGTAACATAGACTCCTCTCCTACTTTGCTTTCGCTGCCTCCACTTCTCCTTCAGAATACGGTGCACCTTTAAGAGAAATATAAGAATTCAAGTAATTTTGTGGTGAAAGTGGCATGTTTCTAAACTGTTCTCATCTATGGTTTGTAATAAATGCATAAGAAAAAAGATATTTTCAGTACTTGGGTTACAGCATATCACAAATTCTGTATGTCTTTCGGTGTTACTCTATATGACAGACTCATTTAAATGAATTACTATTAATAGTTATTTGTTTTGACTGTAACATGAATACCACTTGCCAGCTCTTGAAGCTAATTTTGCTTAAGGCATTAACTACTGGATAACAACAAAGCCTAGGTCTTCTGGCCCTGTTCAGTGCTGCCTTTGAGCAAGTCAAGAGAGTACAAGCAGTAAGGGAAATAAAGTTTGTTTATGATGGTTAAAGGATGGTGCCAGGGGAAAGGTCACAGGGTAACAAAAAGTTATACATTTCATCATATGGTGAATCATATGAATGTTATCATATGAATGTGCTTTCCACATTTCATTGACTGTCTGCAGATTTAATTTTGAAGGCTAAAATTCAACTTTTTGTGTAACAGTGGCACTACAGGAGACATAATAGCGTCTCAGACTCATACACAAACACAAGCTGTTAATACACAATGTCAAAAAACACTTCCCCTGATTTTTTGTGGATATTTCAAAGCACAAAACAAACTTATATTTTAGTCAATGACTTGCTGTGCTTGAAGCATGGACAATATTTTAGTCTCTTTAGTAATAGTTACATAAAATATACTGTTATATAAACTATACTGTTGACTGTCTCACCTTTCTTTTAGTGATTCGTTGCGTGTCATGGAATTCCCTTAAAAGTGCAGTGTGACTGGCTTTGTACGCGACAATGAAGTCATCAAGTCTGGTCAGCCGTCTTCCTTTAAAGCGGATTTTTTTCAAGTCCCACTGACTCTTCTCCATGACTCCCTGTGTCTTGTTGTCTTGCGTGAAATTCTGATTACAACAGAACAATGATTATTGGCTCTTATCAATGTATTTACTATACTTTATTATTTATCATCAGTACATTAATAGGTTTAAACTCTCCATTACATTTCTAATATTTGTCCAATTTATACTTCACCTGGCTTTGTTTCTCCAATATCTTGGCAAATTTCTTTGAGAATTGCTGATAAGGGAGCCCTTCACCGTGCCTGCCGAGGTCACCTGAAGATGTAAAACATTACTTTTAGATCTTTTTTAAACATAGGTTAAGGACACATCTCTGCATACATCATACTAAATCAGAATAGACTAGGTTAATCCTCAGGGGATTGTGAATGTGCTTGCCAAATGTCTAAACAATACACGTCATATACATTGACATGTAGATTTTGACCAAAGTTTGGAGGAAGAGGAATAGTGATGTGATGATAGGATGGAGGAATAACAACGGAGTCACCACAGCAATCCACTAATTGTATTCCTGATAGCAGACATTTTGGTTTGATGTTTACACTAGAGGAAAGGTTATGAGGTTACTATAACTGGCAAAGTTCATGACCCTTGATGAAGATTGCAAGAAATGTTGCCTTTGAACATAGTCGGTGTTAGTCCCTGCACTGGCAGCGGGACAGAAATATTTGGGACAGCTGACTAACAGTTTTGGGTCACAGGAAGTGCACAGTTAAATTATTGTTTTATAACTATACATATTTTCAAGTAATTAATTGGTCTCATTAAAACTGAAAATAATTAAAAGCATAGCTGACCTAGCATCATACTTGTCCAAAGAGCTGCTTGAGGCAAGAAGTAAGCAGCCAACGACGAGATGAATGTCTCAGAGTAATAGACATTAGGGTCCCCTTCTTTGTCTAGGGGTGCGCTTTTTATGACATCCATGAAGTGTTGTTGAAAAGGTGTTGGACCGAAGGTGTCCTAAAAAAAAAAGATAAATTAAATTATATATATATATATATTTATATGTGTATGTGTGCATGCGTGTGTGATTTTCAAAATCGATTAACAGAACACATTATTTCAAATCATTACTTAGAGTATTTTGTACCTCAAGGTCCCCAGCAACAATGCTGCTGTCATCAACAGTTGAGTCCCCAATGGTAGTCAGCTTTGCCTGAATATGGCTGAAGTGCTTCTCAACATTTCCAGAGCTGCATGGGCTTGAGAAGATGACAGTGCAGCTGAGGAGTACTTCATCTAACTCACCAATGGAGCTAGTGGATGTCAACAGTCCAAACACATGCATGGCCAGCTTATAGTTCTTGGGCGCATTACAAGAGAAATACAAATTATTGCATTGTCATTGTAAGCACTTCTTTGCCAGTAGTATAGACATTCTTTAAAAAAGTGGTTTCACTTACTGCTTTTTGCACAAAGTCTTTGCATTTTTCATTATGTGACTCAGACAGCGGTGGAGGATAGGATGGCTGAAGTCCTGAGTAGTGCCTTTCCCTGTTAATATGTTATAGTAACTGTGGAGCAAGGCATTAAGATTTGTTTTGCTGAAGGCCATTGATATGGCCTGCATGAGGACCATGGAGCCATCACATGTAACCATGAGTGGGGTGATGTTTTTTTGCCCATATTGTTTGGCATGGTCAGTCTGAAAAGAACTCAGAAAAAAAAGGATAGAGGCCGTTGTGTGGTCACAGGTCACATATGTGGCAACAGGGAAAGGAGAGGAACCCTTCTTTGGGTTTCTGACCACCAGCTCATAAACATAAAAAGGACCCTCAGTGTGTTCTGCTTTCTTCAGAAGGCTTCCAGTTGCGTCTAAGTAGACTATGTCCTCTTTCGATCGATCATGGAATATTTTGATGCTTCTCCTGGACCAAAGCATCACACCCTTTGGATGAAGTAGGACTTTCTGAAGCACTTCATCAGGTTCATCTGTTTTTTCTTCTATCATCTTCAACAGACTAAGAGTTTCATTTTTATGTCTCCTTTCCTTCATTCTCTGTTTCCAGGAAATTGATTTAAGAACACCTGGTGATGGTGCTTCATCTCTACAGCCTGACTCAACCACTGATTCCTCAAGTTTTTCCAAGCTGTCAAGATAGAGTGCCCTTGGAAGAGTGTTTTGAAGTTTCTGGTGAATTTTTCTCTGATTGTCTGCTCTGACAGGTCGCTTTTGCAGCTCTGTTTTGCTATGCACCACATTGTTGCCTCTGAAGGACACGTGTGCTTTAAGTGTGGTCTCACTGTGCACAACAACATCAACACCTACTGGGCAGTCACTGAACAAACAATAGCCAGAGCATTTAAAAAGAGGTGCAGTCCTTGTTGACCCACAAACTTTGACCCTGTGTCCTGAAAATGCAAAACTGCAATGTGGATGGATTTTCCGAATACCGGCTGAAATGATGTTTGTCCATTGCAGTCCCTTGAAGTGGTCCTTGATTTGTGTTCTTCTTAGTTTTATCCAAGCAGTACGTGGAATAAAAAAAGAAGAAGGTGGTGCAGGAAGACTCTGTATGAAGAATTCTTCTTTGTCATAGTCTTCATAATCCCTGTCACTGTCATCTTTTTGGACCTGTAAGACAAAAGTAGTAATTAAGGAGACTGTATTTTGTTTGTAAAGTAGTTTTCTTGTGTAAAAATTTCAGATTAAACATTTGCGATGGTTTTATAATAATGGCTACTGCGGTGTACATAGTTCTACACGTGTAACATATGTATTAAAAGTACATTATGATAATAACTTAGTAATTCCTTACATCTTCCTCTTGCTGGGCATTTGTCATTCCCTGTGCAACCTCTTTTAAATCTTCCTCCTCTTGTATTGAGCAATTTGTCACTGCCTGTTGATTTCCATCTTGTTCCCTCTCTTGTGTGTCTTCGTCCTCTTGAGCAGCTTCAATCTGTGGTATATCTTCCTCTTGACCTGAAGCCTGCTAGTGGAAACATGACATAAGTTCACGTCATGGTAAGAAAAAGGTATCACACATCTCTGCCATATTTTACAGGATTCCAGGATCCAGGATTCCAAAATCATCAATTTTCAACAATTAATCCAGATTTGACATTTTTAACATTCAATATCTCGAATACTTACAGCTTAAATCCACCATTCTCCCCAAAATCAACAATACATTTAACACGTAAGATCAAAAAATTATCATAGATGACTTTTCAAAGATGTCCAGCTCTGTTAAATTACTCTCAAGGATATATACATTTCTAAACACTACTGACAATTTTAATTTTCAACCACAAAGTGGGAAAAGGATCTTTCTATCACTCTAAATGCAGATTTCTGGTCTCAAATATGCAAAAATAACTTCACTCACTGCAAAATCTCAAATTTACAACTCATTGGTTAACCACAGAACACACTACACATTTGAGAGATTACGTAAAATGGGTTTCACTACATCAGATCATTGCACTATTGCATTATTGCACACAGCACACCACAGACAATTACATGCATGCTTTCTGGCACTGTACACTAATTAGACAATTTTGGCTACAAGTCACAGATCACCTCTCACATATATTAGGCTGCCACATCCCCCTATCCCCTCAACTCTGCATCTTAGGAGACATATCATCAGTACAATTACATAATCACATTACAACTACATGCTCACAGCCCTAGCTGTCGCCAAAAAAACAATCCTCCTAAACTGGAAAACAAGAAATAAACTGAGCATCACACACTGGAAGAATTTGTTTACAGATCAAATTTCAATGAAAAAAATGTTGGCATCAATTAATCACAGCATACCCCGTTTCAACAAAACTTGGTCTATATTTATTCAAAAATCCACCTCTACAAATGCCTGATGTCAATTCTACACAACCTTGAAACACACCTCTTTTTCTATTTTCCTATTTTTTAAAATTTATTCTATTATTATTGTTGTTATTACTTTTTACTATTTTTATTTTTTTCTTTGCTGCTGTTGTTATTAATATCATCATTATCACTGAAATATCCACACATATATACAAGTACTTATAAATACAGAGTACGTGCACACTTACACACATACACATGTACAGCATATACACAAAATCCCCCCATTAGTTAGGCTACCTCCTTGTCTATCCTGTCTGTCTGTCTGTCTGTTGGTCTGTCTGTTGTTCTGTTTGTCAGTATCTATAAAAGGCCACACAATAACCCTCCTCCTACTTGTTTACCATCAGAGATCAATGTTAACAACGCCTGGTGAATTACTATGTACATATTTACTTTCGGTTTGATTATTTTCCTTATTTCTTCCTTATGTTGATTTACTTTTTTTGTTCTGTGAATAAAAATAAAGTTGTCCTCCAAAAGTGGGTGTGGTGGTAGTGGGCCCAAAAAAAGAATAAAAGAAAAAAAGAAATATGACATAAAGTTTCAGTTATTTAACAAAGTAATTTTTGAAGTGCTAAAACAAACAACATATTACAGAGACTACATCACTACCCAGCAATAACAGTAGATGCACATTAGTGTTTCAGAATGGTGTAAACAGTTAAATCCTAATATACTAATAGACAAATGGACAGATAGATTTGAAATACCTTCACACTTCGGATGTGTGCCCTCTTAAGTCGGTATCTGTTTGTGGATGTGTTCGGTACACCCAAAACCATGCACAGCTCTTTCCAGAAGTTTTGGTTTTGTGATGGACTTTCCCCTGCTTTCTGCTCTGATAATGAATTCTGAAGCATTTGGATGTGCTTCAAAATATCCTCATGAGATATAAATTTTCTTGTGGACTGTTGAGGCAAATGCACATTTTAGTACCAGTGCTTAACAGGTATGCTTTGCATGAAAATACACATAAAAAATCATTTTGTAATTGTAATATATATATATATATATATATATATATAAACATTTATAAACATATTTGCCTTTTGTAGTGCAAATCAAAATTTGGAAATGCATATAATTCTTACCTTTCCAAATGTTTTGAAGACAATTCTAGATAGAAAACATTTAAGAAAAAAAAGAAGTTAATTTTCGATGTAAGTACTTTAAAACAGTTGTAGGCAACTTAGGCAATGTTAAAGTCAACTTCTTTGTAATATTTTCCTAGATAATAAAAGTTAATAAAAGTTGTCCAATTCCCATGTAACAAAAAAACCTACTGTTATTAAAAAACAAAACAAATAAGGCCTAAACAATAATCAAGAAAGGCAAGAAGAAAGGCAAGATTAAAAAGATCATGTCAGTATTATGCAAAAACGAACTTAACCTAGACCTACCCATATTGTCTCTTTTGCTCTGTCATTTTTAACTTCTGCTACATTGACACAGTAGATTACCATAACATGTCCTAAAAAGGCTTATCTGTTGTCCTTTTTCTTTTTCTTGTCTCTGGTGAGAATGAAAGGTGTAAATTTCCTGGAGGGTTTGTCAATTAAGATACAGGTACAATCAATGCTGTTAGCTGGATGCTCCGGTGACGTGAATATGTTATGTAAGCCTACTGCGCATGTGCTCTGGACACATGCAGGACATGCGTGACCTATATGGGTGATTACTGTGTGTTTCTCTGAGATGTCCTGTTGTTTAATTTTACATTATTTGTCCAAGTTATCTGAAAATTAATACCATAAAATTGAAATATAGTACTTACTTCTTATGGTCTATGTGGTCCAACAATGCTTAAAAAATGGGCAAATGGTCCATTCTGGAAGATTGCAGCATGAAAGTTTATAAGAACCCTGTCATAGGAGCCACTTGCATGGAAGATTTTGTAGACAATTTGAATAACAATTCCCAAAGAAACTTAATAGGCTACATATCTGATGTAGCATGTTATATTTTCTCAAATTATTTAAAAATGATTTAACAGAACTATGTGTGAATATGTTGTGAAAATCCAAAATCCTTGGCACAGCAGATCACATAATGAAGACATTAATTATGATTCCAGTTAGGCAATTCTAACTATAATTTCTTTTTCACGAAACTTAATCATTGTACATTGTCTCAATCATTTATATATATATATATATATATATATATATATATATATATATATATATATATATATATATATAAATGTATATTTATATATATATCTCAACAGCTTGAAAAAAGGACAAAATGTTTATTTTGTTCATTTAATAGTTTGTTTATTGATTCCAACATGAATTTATAGGAACAGAACAGTTAATCTTAAAAAAAAAAAAGAAGTACCCTGGAACTTAAAACACACTTGAGAGATATTGTTGATAAAAACCTAATCTAGACATTTCATGCAATGAAGTGGGGATTTGCTTCAACATCTCAATATTAAGTTAAATGCGGCAGTAAAGCGACATTAAAGCCGTGATGGGAGCATCTGGAGACCTGTGTAGTCTTTAATAGTTGCCACATCCACTGTTGCTATGAGCTCTGGATCTGCCACTGTCCATGGTGCTAAAGCTCCACAACGGCTCATCATTCCAAATCTAGTCAGTAATCAGATTATTAGAAAATCATACAGTCAAAAGACTTCAGAATACCCACAGACATACCTGGGGAGATGTAGAACAAGAATGCAGTGGAGTTTGCTGAAAACAATTTGAATTTATTTTTTAATGAATTTTTAAAAACTGCTTCTGCAGCAATACAATGTGTACTGGGTATGATTTCAGCGTGGGATTATTAGAAAATTATACAGTCAAAAGACTTCAAAATACCCACAGACATACCTGGGGAGATGTAGAACAAGAATGCAGTGGAGTTTGCTGAAAACAATTTGAATTTATTTTTTAATGAATTTTTAAAAACTGCTTCTGTAACCATACAATGTGTACTGGGTATGATTTCAGCGTGGGATTATTAGAAAATTATACAGTCAAAAGACTTCAAAATACCCACAGACATACCTGGGGAGATGTAGAACAAGAATGCAGTGGAGTTTGCTGAAAACAATTTGAATTTATTTTTTAATGAATTTTTAAAAACTGCTTCTGTAACCATACAATGTGTACTGGGTATGATTTCAGCGTGGGATTATTAGAAAATTATACAGTCAAAAGACTTCAAAATACCCACAGACATACCTGGGGAGATGTAGAACAAGAATGCAGTGGAGTTTGCTGAAAACAATTTGAATTTATTTTTTAAATGAATTTTTAAAAACTGCTTCTGCAGCAATACAATGTGTACTGGGTATGATTTCAGCATGGGATTATTAGAAAATGATACAGTCAAAAGACTTCAAAATATTTAATAGTTTTATAATTTTATTTTGATCATTAAAAGGTATGTAGTATACAGCAAAACAAAGTAATGACAGATATATGTATTACAACAAATGAAAGTAAGAACAATAAGCAACATCCATTGATTTCCGAGTTTACGAGGTGCACCATGAAGCCCGCACACAGGCTTTACCGTACAAGCGATATAGACGGGCACTAGAGTTTCGAAGTGTAGATAGCGTGACCGCAGTATTCAGACCCATTTTTCCGCCTTACTTTGTCCTACCTTTTTCTTTGTGCTGGATTCAGTGAGCAGTAGACACAGAGGAACAGAGAACAATGTGGAAAGCAGTACTGTTTGTGTCCCTGCTGCTTAACACGGATATGCAGGTGAAGGGTGCTGGAGATAAGACGAGGGGGTCTGTGGCAGAAAAATCTAGACCAGAGGAGAAAGTGAAGACAAAAGAGGCTGAACCTTTCAACATCATTCCTGAAAATGACTCTGCTTCTTCAGGTTTTTTGGGCAACTTGCTGGTGATACCCATGGATGGGAGTCACTGGGTGGGTTTAAAGGCCCTTGCCCAAGAAATGGGTCGCCGTGGACACCGGGTGACCGTGGTAATACCAGAGATCAGCGTACGGATGGGGCCAGGGAAACACTACAACACTGTGACCTATCCTGTCCCTTATGACAAGCCTTTTATTGACTCTGTCATGTCTAGTCACAAGGATGTAATGCGAAAATCGACACAGTCTTTCGTGGAGAAAGTGAAGAAACGATTCGCACAGATTCAGAAAATTACAGGCTTAATCCACACCACTGCAGAAAGCCTTCTGTTTAATGCCAGTCTCATCTCACATCTGGCACAGCAGGTGAGTACAAATACAGAAAATGAACACAACATCAGAGTCAGATCCATTAAAATTCAGTATAACAGCCTTGCACTTTAGACTGAATTTATGAGGCTTCAGTTACTACCTTCAAACTACTTTTCAAGGCTGTTACTGTATTGGATTGCAGTATACTGTCAAGTGTTCATATTTAATAGTTATAAAACTGAATCCACAAACAAGTCATCTGTAAATAAACCCTCTTGTGACTCCTGTGGCCTGTGGTTATTATATTTAATAGAAGTGTACTCAATTTAAATTAGATCACCTGAGGATTCTAGTATCCCAGAGTAACCCTAATATCCTGCTTCTGGCAAAAACGTAGATTAAACAGTTAATTGTGTTTGTCTTTTATGGAATATTTTCCATCTCTGTCTCATATCATGGAGACATACACAAACACTGGAAATGCATGCAGAGACAGGAAAGAGATGTGGGGCTCTGAAAAACATTGCAGTGATGCAACAAATAGCAAAGATAATGCTTTGTAAAGTTTGTCACACTGTTCACCACACAATTTTAAATGCTGTCACTGTACTTCACTCTTTTAAACTTGTTGCTCTGAAAATTTAAATATCTAATAATTCAGCTGCCTCTGGTGCAATTAATCAATTAGCAGACTTGCTCTCAATCTGAATCTGTCACAGCTGATTGATAAGCAGACAAGACCTCGTTTAAATGGTCCTTCAAAATCAACTTTATTTGATTCTGTCTGATGGAGGTACTGTAGGAGGGACAAAAAAATAAAATTGCCTCTGGAGTTTGGAACTTAGCCATAGTTTCCACTGTCCTCTAGTCTGCATCAGAAGTACTAGACTGGAAAGATCAGGCTCTAGGACTGTTATCGAAAGAAATTTCAAAGCTTTTAATCAACTGTCATGTACTCTACACCAGGGGTGTCCAAACTTTTTTTAAGGAGGGCCAGATTTGAAAATGTGAACATGTCCGGGGGCCAATACTAACATTTAAAAAAAAAAGAACGAAAGAAAGTTACATACAAAGCTCCTGGCTCATGATGAAAGAGAGATCCAGCAGCTGGGGAGGATAAACTAAACTTTGTCCTGAACAAATATCTTTTAAGTCTCTACATTCTTACAGGAATTATCCCTGATGCTCAAGCACGAAGTAAATTTGTGAAACAACTTACAATACTCAAAATGAAAATGAAATAAAGGCTGAATTAATTAGTTTAAAGTGTGTCTGCTATTGTATGTTGATGCAAAAACAGTGAGCTGTTTCATCAGTTGACATGCTCCTGCTCTTCTGTAAAACCAATGCATGAATGTATGTTGTAGGAGGTTTATTGGTGCCTACATTTGAAGATTCTCCTCTTTTCCCCTTTGCGTTTTTCACTCTGTAGAATTTTGATGCTGTCTTAACAGACCCCATGGTGCCCACAGGCTCAATTATAGCACGGAAATTAGGTGAGTTCTGCCACACTTGACACACTGTGTTCTTATATGTTGTACACATCTAACATCGCTAAATCCTTTTTCAGGTCTCCCCACTGTTAATCTGCTGAGGGGAATTCTCTTTTCCTTGGATATGAAGGCTGCAGGCTGCCCTTCCCCGCCCTCATTTGTGCCTCGCTTCTTCACCGGATACACGGATAAAATGAACTTTAAGCAGAGGGCTTTCAACACTTTGGTGAGCACCTATAATCATATATGCAATGAAGGATGGTCATGTTAAAATGAACTCTACTGCAAACCATAGATTTTGCAAACAGAAATGTAAGTTACATTTTTCACCCTTGTCATGTGTTGCCTCTGGCCTACAGGTAGCTTTACTGGAGCCGCTGATGTGCCGACTGCTGTATTGGCACTTTGACCAACTAGCATATCAGTTCTTGGGAGAGGAGGTGGGCATAGCTGAAGTGCTGTCAGACTCTTCTATCTGGCTGTTTAGGTAAAATGTGCAACAGTTATATATTGATATTTGGGACATACATAAACCTAGTTTGTCCACACACATGCGCAGTATACTATTACATCAATAAACAGGAGAGGAATATCAATAGGTAGGGATCATTGTGAAATCACCATTAGCCACAGAAAAGGTGCAGATTTTGTAAAACGAGTGAGACGACTACATAACTTATGTATTTTGAGTGAAGTATTCTTTACTCATGAAAACTCATAAACTATGCCATGCCTCCACAAAAAAAAATCAACTCACAGAACAAGACTGAATAATGCACATCAGAGGGCATTTTGAAGTGGGTATACTCCGGATACCTGCGGACACCATTGCTTTGTCTCGCATTCATAAATATTGTGTTTAACAGGAATGACTTCACACTGGAGGTCCCTCGCCCTCTCATGCCTAATATGGTACTAGTGGGTGGAATCAACTGCAACGTGAGAAACCCTCTGCCTGAGGTGAGACCTGTGTGTTTTTGATTTGGAAATTTTCTTTTACTTCCTCCTTATTTTATCTTTTATGCTTTTCAATGCCGGGAGATAGAGAGATAGAGTAATTAATGCCAGACATAACTGTATGTATGTGTGTGTGTGTGTGTTTCTGCAGGATTTGGAGTCCTGGGTTTCAGGAGAGCATGGGTTTGTAGTGTTCACTCTGGGCACCATGATATCAGATATGCCAGAAGAGATAACTGCTATCTTCTTAGAAGCCTTCAGGCAGATTCCACAGAAGGTATAGAAATGCATTTCAAATCATACATCAATTATCAAAAAGCAATAAATAACACTTCTTTTTATAGGTAATATGGAGGTACACTGGGCCCATTGCTGGCGGTGTCCCAGAAAATGTGAAAATAATGAAATGGGTGCCTCAGAATGACTTACTAGGTCTGTAAGTTGCAACATATCCTGACCTATCCAGGACTGACCGTTGATATTTCACATAAAATAACATCTGACATCCTATGTTAGCACACCCTGGAGCTCGGGCCTTCATCACCCATGCCGGCTCACATGGTCTCTTTGAGGGAGTTTGTCACGGTGTTCCCATGCTGATGGTGCCAATTTCAGGGGACCAGCCGGATAACGCACAGAAGATGGCGAGTAAAGGAGCCGGAGTCGTGTTGGATATTTTGTCCATCACTACAGAGAGCCTTCTCAAAGGGCTGAATGACATCATCAGTGACCCCAGGTGAGGGGTCAGAAGGTTCTCAGTCATTACGTTTGATATCTTATTTTCATATTTACTTCACTTTTGCCCTCCTATGTCCAGGTATAAAGAGAACATGCTGAGGCTGTCATCTCTCCATAAAGACCGACCAGTTGAACCACTCGACCTTTCAGTGTACTGGACAGAATTTGTGATGCGGCACAAAGGGGCGAAACATCTCAAAGCTGCTGTCCATGACCTCAACTGGTTCCAGTACTACTGCCTGGATGTGATAGCGCTACTGGCCACTGTAGTGCTTGTTTTTGTAATGCTGACAGTAAAATGTTTCAAACTATGTTTCTCAAGACTGAGCAGGAAGAGAAAGCAGGATTAACCTGGTGCTACTTTTTACTTCATCTCACGGTTCAAGTTGGTTCTGGTTTAAAGGAATGATAGGCTGTCAGAAGAATAAGGGAAGCCATGGAGTGATCAAAAAAAACATTTAATTAACAGAAAATACAGAATATTATTAGACATTATGGTCTGGGCTTGAGGGACAGTGATGAGCATTAGTGGCCACCCTTCTTTGGTGGGAACAGGGCGTACTCCACAGCCAGAGCAACAGTAAATGCAGCAAAGCCCCACTTGAATCCTCTCAGCAGCACATCAGACAGAGTCACGGCACGAGCGAAACCGCCCGAGTATCTCCAAGCCTCGTTACTGCAGAGAGAGAGAGAGAGTGACAGTGTCAAGGAGAGAAAGATAGCGAGCTGGTCAGGAATAAGAATTATAGAAAATATCAGCAGTATCTCATGTAGGTATAAAATACTGACCGTGCCCATGGGTCCTTGAGGCCCCTGGCTGCCAGCCTCTGCTGTGTGAACTCCAGTGGTGTTCCCTCCGCCTTCCACTGCCGCCAGTCTGGCATGGACATCTTGCTGTGGCCATGGTCACCTCCCATGCTGGAAACAGATACAGATATACGTTGGCAGTGGGGTTTTTAATGTGAACTGCACCATAACCTGCTGGTAGTTGCCTCATTTTGTGTCTCTCTTTTAATAATTGTATATTTATAAAGATACATCTGTGATTAGAGCCACAGAAAGAATACAACAATGTTGTAAAGCAACACAGAAATACAAGACATGCAATAATACATGCTCACAGTCCACAAAGGCTCTTAAATCCAGACTCAAACACATTTCCTCCTGTGATGATGAAGAAATGTTTTACAGTTTAATAAACTGCACATTCATACCTGAGCCACAACATAGAGTTTTAAAGTTTTAACAGTTCACTCTTCAGTTTTCACCATTGTTAGTCCAGAAATGTGAATGTAACTTTGGTCAAAGTTATTTTACTGTAAAGCCAAATAAACTAAGTTTTGGTGATTAAAGTGCTGAATGTCTACTTCGATTTCATTTTGACCAAAGCTGTCTAAACTGTACATTAAAATGATGGTTACATGAGAGTGCCATCTTAATATTGGTGTATGTATTTAGCAGCTGTTCTTCTTATGGAATCAATGTGCTGGCCTGTCTCTCCACATTACACTGCTTCAACACATATTTTTGGTATTTTCGGTTTCTCAGGATGCATGACTCTTATCGTTCATCTTATTTTTATCAACAAAATAAAGGTAAATTAAGAAGAACTGGGATTTTTAGAATCTGACCTGCCACTGTTTTAGTCTCAAGTCTGACTAAAACTAGGTAAATACATCTTCACATCTGGGCAAGATGAACAAATAAATGAACAAGTCACAAATGAAAGGAAAAACACCACATGCAGCCAGAACAGCTTCAGTGTACCTTGGCTCTGATTCTACAAGTCTTTTAACCCTACGAGAGGGATGAACACCTTTCCTCCAAAAGTATTCATTTGGTGTTTGGTGGGGTGGAGATCACAGTTTAACTAACAGGTCGGTCTAAAATCTCTCATAGGTGTTTAATTGGATTGAGATGTGGTGGCTGCGACTTCCACAGTATCTGATTCACATCATTTGCATCAAAACATTCAGTGACCCTCCTTGTGCCCTCTGGATGGGGGCATTGTCATCCAGTAAGAGATCACTCCCATCAGGATAGAAACTTTTCATCATAGGATAAAGGTGATCACTCAGAACCACTTTATATTGATGTGCAGTGACCCTTCACTCTAAGGGGACAAGTGGACCCAAACCATGCCAGCAAAAGGATGACTCCTCCAGCTATATCTATTTTTTCCGTAGATCAGCACCCGTAGTTTTTACACCACTGATCTCTCAAATGTGAATTCATTTTGGCTATTTGACTTCATTTGACTTATTTTTTACGTTACATTTACATTATCTTATACACTTTATGTGGCTTCACAAGTCTCGCCATAAATCTAAACTTTCTGCACTAAATCCAAATCCAGCATTTTTGTAAACAAAGTAAACACAACTAATGATAACCACTGTTACATCATGCAGAGATACAACTGAATTTAACCTGTCCTATTTCTTTATTTACCTTATACAGAAATAAAAAAGGTTATCAAACACTTAATGCCATATTATAATGTGTGATGTTTTATTTGCTTTAGTTTTGATTATACCACGTGTCCAGACTAGCAGGCAGACAAACCCTTGTACACAGTCTTATTAAATGTTTATTGTTCTTAATAAATACCCAATGAAAGAAATAAAGCATTAACACTAGCTGTGTTAAACCTGCCTTTAGTTATCACTGCCAACCTTAATCCGACCTTTGTCACTGACTACTTAGCTAACTTACCAAGCCCACTCTGAATAAATAATATATATATATACATAATCAATCCAAATTATTAATTTATCATTAAATTAATCTGAAGACACATTTATGTGAGCTAGCATTACGTTAGCATTACGTTAGCATTAGGTTAGCTAGCCGCTGGATAAATGCAGCTTTTGTTCTCAGAAACTTTATCGACACATTTATGTGTGTTAAAATAGTCTTGTCACCCACTGTTAAAGACAAACTCGTCGTGCCTCACAGATGTAAAATGTTATTTAAAATATAAAATGTACCTGAGCTGTTTGTTGACCTCTGCTGCTGGAGCTGTGACAGTTACTGCTGTTTTACGGCAAATGTACGGCACAGCATTCAGGACAAAATACCAAAGCGCGTTTTCTTTAGTGCAGACCAAAATAACAGCCGCACAGCTCTATCATGTGTCTATACAAACACAACAATATGTTTATTTATTGCTGTAGATCCATTTGTTCCTTTATGTAACCGGTAAGGCTGCAGCATTACTAAATAAAATATTAATGTACAGTTCTTATTAATCTGTCCATATACTCTACATCCACAGATACACATTTAAAAACTGGCACTATAAATATTTTAGTCTGTTATTGTCCAAATATTTATGATGTTATTAGTAACAGTGACTGCAAAGTGAGTGTTTGCTCTGAGAACATATAGTTTGTAACTTCTTCCTCCTGAACTGGACAGATTTTGAGACAACTCAAAGACTGCACATGCTTATGATTTCACAGTTACACAGAATTCAGCTTTATTTCCAGATCATAAAGTAGACAGAATTTCTGTAATCAGGCAACAATAAAACAAACAAAACAAAAAAGAAACAGTTGCAGTCTCCTCACTGTAGTAGCTTAGTCCAAGGTCGAGGCTAAGAACTAAAAGTGATATTGCATTTGACATTGTATCTCCTGACACTGAAACAGAGATACTTAATCAGTGAAAATTAAAAAAAAAAATGTCTTATACATTTGTTATTTTAAGTATCTTGTCTCCATTTATAAAATATCTTTGTAGTAACTGTGTTAAAAACCATTTCATGTTAATTTCACAACTTATAAAGCCATTAAAAAACAAACATTTCAACCATTTGTCACAACTCACTCATTATTAATTACATACCATTATGTACACAATTTGCAGAATAAATCACATCATCTTATAACCAGACCACCATGGTGTCATTACAGTGCTTGTGGTGCCTGATCCACTCAACATCCATGATGCTTATTGGCCAAGCCTATGCGTGTTTCTGTACTGGGCTCAGATTACGCCACAAAACTGAATTAGAGTTTGCTTTTAGGGTTGAGCAGGTCCTTCAGAGCATCCAGGTTCTCCCCTTCTGGAGCTTCAGGCCATGCACTGTGGTCTGCAGACAAACACACAAATGCCACAGAAGATTAGTATACTGAATAACGTAATGTATACTGTATAATACATATGTATAGTACAGAGTATATACTGTAAAGAACGTACTGGGTATCTCCCACATGGAGTGGTACAGACTCTGTCCTGCATCGACCCTCAGGGTGGCTCCAGAGATGTAGGAGGCAGCAGGAGAGAGCAGGAAACACACTGCTGATGAGATCTGAACACAGACACACAATTCTAAAAAAAAATCCAGCACATACTGAATTGTATTGTAATGACTGCTCTTTAAGTATTTTCTATTTAAAAGGTCTTGACTTCCTGAACTCATGACATCCACTAACTCAAACCCTCCAAGAACACAACCTTTTCTTAAAATCATCCGACGCTTGTTGCAGTGTGTGGTTTTTAAATCACTCCTGTGAAACATGATATATAACTTTGCTGTCTAAAATTAACGCTACAAAGTCAAATAATTGGATGTTTTCTGAGACACTGAGAATAACAGTTCAGTTTCACTTCTCATTTTCATGCAGTTGAATGTGATGGATAACATCTGTGACATTGATAAAAGATGTTTGTGCTCCTAGCTATACCCGTTTACTTCTTGGATGTATGAATTGGGACTTTGTTAAGCACTTCCAAGAACATTCTTAAATTGTTTTGCATACTTATTACTTCAGAGAGCACTGCAAAGCTGATCTGAGTTTCCTCAAGGTATTGTAGGTATCGCTACAGAGCTACACACCTCTTCTGGTACTCCCAGCCTCTTTGCGGGGCTGAATGGAACAGACATCTTGAAGAGAGTTGGTCCAAAGTCCTTGTAGTTCTCCATTGCAGTTTTGGAAAAGATTGTGCCCTGCAAGCAGATAAATACACAGACTTGGAATGAGTACATAATTAAAAGACCTCCAACACTGATCCTGTATTATCTCATGACCTGTACTCACAGGCGCAACAGCGTTGACTCGTACTCCTGAGGCTGCCCACTCGATGGCCAGACTCTTGGTCAAGTTGTCCACTGCTGCCCTCGCTGCTCCCGTGTGCCTGACAAAGAGAAGACATAAAGTGTTTCAAGAAGAAAGGAAAGGAGTGTGTGAGTGTAAGTTCATGTGTGGAGTTGGTAGGCGTTGCTGCTTACGCCATGCCTGGGAAGCCTTTCCACATGTCAGCGATGATGTTGACGATCACACCTCCGTGCTGTTTCATCCACGCAGTGTAGACTGTGTCGATGAAACAGCAACACGGTCACACTGAGAGCTTTAACAAACACATACTGAACCAGGGTTGGCGGTCTGCGTCTTACCCTCCTGGCAGCAGTGGAAGGTTCCAGTCAGGTTGGTGTCTATCACAGCTTTCCAGCCTTTAGAGGACATGTGCTCTGCTGGGCTGCTGAACTGACCTCCTCCATTGTTCACCAGGAAGTCTATCCTGCCGTACTGCTTCAGCACCGACGACACGAGGGCCTTCACCTGCCGCGCGGGGAATGAAAACAAGACGCCACAATGAAATCAGGTGATCATGCACTGATAATGGAGCACTTGTGGAGGCTGAAGATGTGTGCAGGCCCACCTCGTCCTCGTTTCGGATGTTACATGTTAGAGGAGTGACACGAGCAGGGCTGGAGGGAGGGATTTTTTGTCTCATCTCCTGAGCTGCTGCCTCCAACCTTTCTGCCTTTCTGCTGGAGATCACCACACTGCAACCTGAGGACAAAAGAGTAACAAAACTATGATCGCAGCAGTACCGATCGTTCACTTTAAGATGCAGTTTTTGTGAGCAAGAGAGAGATGACCGATAAATAAAAGGTTATAGTTTTTGTGATGTGATTATTGGGAAATAGGTCACCACAAGATGGATGGCAGAACTCTTCAAAAATAATGACAGAATTGAAATCTAGTGAGAATTTCACTGATTTTCATTGTGAGGCAACATTTATTAGCATTGACAGGTTTTTTATAATCATGCCTGGGTAAGATATCAAAACTATGTTTCGCTATTTATTCAGCGATGACATGATGATATCCGGGGGAGAAAGCAGAGTTTCATCTAGGTGTTGCAACTAATTATGTGACCCTTCAAATTCTGTGACCTCATTAGCATTTTTCAGTGATATTACCACGTACTGTATACGTTTTCAACTACATGCTTTATTTTTCTAGCACTTACTAAACTTTGTTAACACTGTGAGGCAGCTCAGGTTAAAACTTTGTGCCTCCACAGTGTCTAAATGAAGAGCCATGGTATCTGTGTCGAAGTTCACTCTTCAGTCAGCTGCTGTTACTTCAAACTGTCTCTGCACCGTGAACAAACATGTCTCTGAACCAAAAACACTTCACTCACCCAGCTCCAGCAGCTCCGCGGAGATAGCTTTACCGATACCGGTACCTCCTCCCGTTACTATTGCAACTTTATGGTTGAACAAGCCTTGTCTGAAAACACTGGACGCCGCCATACTGGTTTGTTTAGCACCGCTGAGGAGCAGCAGAGATATCTATGAGGAGCACGACGCTGCGCCCCCTGCTGGACACTTCGATGTTCCTGCCATCGTCAGGAATTTAATTATTTTCTATCAGGTTCGTTTTCTCAGTTCATATGAACGCCGCAGGTGTTGTGTAAAATACTGTACAATTAATAAGTCGATTAACTTTAATTGTAACTTATGTCATGGCTATTTGATGATTGAGAGAGTTCTCCCAAAACCAAGTTTCAGGCTTTAAGTGTCACGTTGACACTTTCTGCTGTTGTGATATTACAATGACACATTTTATCATCAGTCTTATGCGATGTCGTTTCGGTTGGGAGGCAAACCCAAGTAATTTCTTCCAATAATGATTTACACACATATATACAAAACTTAATGCCACAACTAAAATGTTTTTGTTTAGCACTCATGCACATTGTCTCCAAGTTGTTTTACCTTATCCTACACTTCCGAGTTGTGTATGTATGCTTGATAATCTATATAGACACATACTGTGTATTGCCATCCTCTTAATGTATTTGAAGTTACCATTCAATATTTATTCCATTTTTGCTATAAAGAAAAAATGGCTTATTGTGTTGCTTTGTATTATATATACACACACACCTATTAACTACTCTTATGTACATGATTCTGTTTAGCTTTTAGGTGCATGTCTGTTTTGTAAATGGTTCTTGAAAAAGTATAACTTTGAAAGCAACTTAAAACCTTACTTGTGTTCACATACCAAGCTGATTCTAATTATATTTACACCTGTGCTAAAGCTCAATATGATTTAAAAAACAAACTCTGCACTTCAGTATTTTATATTAATACAGCAAGTGATTGATGGATTAATGTGACCGAGTTGCCTGACATTAACAGATCTAATCTCAAGTCCATTAAAATAACAGTATACAAAATCCACTTTGTTTGACACTACAGACTGACTCCTCATAGTACTCACATTGACCTTCATGGCAGACCTTCTGACTGCCCATTGCAGGAAATACAGAGGTAATCTATAACAGCTGAGTGACATTTAGGTGCATCTATGTCATGACCAACATGCACTATACCAGAGCCAAGAAATAGCAGATACATGGCCACTACTATTACATGTTTAGCAAGTCAAAATATCTGATGTGATCTATATTTCACATTGAAGCTCTGCAGAATGAGTATTTCTCAAATGACCTTGCAACAAGCACAAGTTGCCTTGTTGATCTGTTAAGTGAAATATTTTCACCAACTGCAATTTGCTGAAGATTCAAACGGGCAAGAGAAGACTTTATAGCTTACACATTCTATTACCAGAGTGAAATTGCCCATAAGTCTGTGGGTTATTCAGTTTTCTCCCAAGAAAGCATGTTTACTGCCAAGAAATCATTTTGCTGTGGGTGGCATCATGACATGCGCTAAGTACTGTATTAGGACAGTTGTACAGCTTTTGATGGTGCATCTTTTTTGCTCATGCAGGTTTAGTGAGGCATCTTTAGTAGTAGTACTTTTGGCACACAAGTTTAGATCTTACAGCTACATTATTAAACCGAATGTATGTACAAAGACACAAACAAACAATTCCGCTCCAGACTGCTTTATTTTTGGATGTTGAGGCCATGTCCAGGTCGGTTAAATTATAGAAAACAAAGTCCCAAATCCACCAGTGATCATCGCACTTGGTTTACTGGTCCTTCAACTCCTTCAGTCTCCTGATCGCGGACTTGACTGTGACAGCAGAAGTTGTGCTGCAAAAGAAAAAAACAAATATTCAGTGTAAGCATTTCAATGAACACTTGTAATTGTCACAGTCAGTTACCTATTCACATTTCCAAGATTAGGGAAAGCTTGTTTTAGAAAACTTGAAACTGTCAAGAAGCACTTTTGTGTTGCTTTGTGCTTCACTCTGACACGGTTCATTGGTAGATCCAATCATTTGGTGGTCTGTCAAGATCATGGCTATTTATTTCAATTAGGCTTTACACTGGATGATTTACAGTTATCGCCATTGACACGTCAACACAAACTACTGTGCTGTTCCTTGTGCTGTCAGTTTACTTTGTTTCTCAGTTGAAAAAAATGTGGCAGTTGCTCTGGAAAAGTGAGATCCTGGGACATGCTTCATAGTTACAAAACCTTCCCTAAATAGGGGAGAAGAAGGTTTTTGTGTGACGTTTACTGAATGTGGAAAAGAACAATCTGAGTGGGCTGATTTTATCCCATGAGTCATTTGTTTTAGACATTTGCTCAATCTCAGTTTGCAAGCAGCAGTCTGGCTTTGGGATTGATTTATTGGTGTAATCAACTGTGCTGTGATTGGGTAAGGAAAAACTTGATCGCCTACACAAGCTCAGCCAAATGACTGACTGACATTAAATTTAGTTACCGCTAATTAGCATCTCAAGCGTTGCACAATATTTTAACAAATTACATCCAGCTCTCTAGGTGAAAACAAGCTGTATGGCTGTTTTGTCAGAGTACACTTCGACGTTCTGACCGTTTACTCTCAAACAATGCAACAAACTCCAGACACAGCTCTAGCAGCAGGTAGAACTAAACCATGCTGGAGGTGAAACTATGTTGCTGATGGAGTCCTTGAGTTTGACAGCAGAACGCACAGCCCTCATTCCACAATGACTTTACAATAGACAACACATCCACAGTAACAATTTCAGCTTGGGCGAGTACATGTTTCCAGGTGAAATTAGAGAATTGCAACAACAAACAAACAACTTACTTGTATGTCCAGGCACCTCCAGCCACTGTCTTCTTGCAGGACCCACAGTGCCAGATACCAACAGCCCTCCTCTTCATCTTGGTCTGTAAATATAAATTTAGTACATTAGCGACGGTTGGAAAAAAAATTGTATTAACTTGTCTAGACACGTGTGTACATCTGCTGCAAGCATTTCTCCACATCAGTACATAAACTGAATAGGCTCTCTGCTTCCTGCATTAGATCATGAATTAGTTAATGCACACACATGCTTCGTACGCTTGTCCTTACCTTGCCACAGAAAGAGCAGGTGTATTTAGCATGCTGGGAGATTTCGATTTTCTTCACCATCTTCCTCAGCGACGCACCATAACGCGTGCCATATTTACCAACGATCCCCACCTTCTTGGTACGCTTGGCCTGTGGACAACATTAACAAAGTATGAGATACAATGACACAATCTGCATCATTACTGCTGGTGTACAAGTAGTAACCACTCCTGATATGCGGTTTAATACAATTCTGCCACTCATGTATCAATCACGGCTGTTGCTGCAGGGGTGAAGGTGAGCACTGGGCATGGCTCTTTGGGTATTACATTTAGTCATTTAGCTGACGCTTTAATCCAAAGCGCCTTACAGGGAGCAATTTGGGGTTCAGTATCTTGCTTAAGGACACTTCGACATGCAGACCGGAGGAGCTGGGGATCGAACCACCGATCATCTACCTCTTGAGCTACAGCCGCCCCCCCCAAATACTATATCCAAATACTGCAGATAGCCCCTTGCAGAGAGCCAAAGGGGTTTGAGGATAGAAGTTGGACTACCTATGGTATAACGTTAGGGAGAACATGTCATCACTGCAAATATTCAATACACGTTTCATTCCGGTGAGGGGTGAATGAGCTCCTGTCACCAGTGGTGTAACCAGCTAACGTTAGCCTACATTAGCTTCCTCTTACTATGCTAGCTGCTTAGCTAACTTAAAATCAATTCAACAGCTCTGGCCGCGTTTGGAGACGACTAACTGTTCAGGTATGAAGCATAACGCCTCGCTTTACTTTAAACAATCCTCTAAACTTGTACCGAGCCCTCCACCGAAAGCAAGCTACCATGACTAGCCCGCCCGGCACTTGGACGCAGTGAGTATAGCAATGGTGGCAGCCATTACTGAATCAGTAAGACATGAAAACATCGTTTTTCCTATTGAAACAATCACCAAATCAACACAAATAACGTTCAGGTCTAATAAAAAGGGGCGCTCTTAAGACGCCGAATATGTGATTATGTCATTTAAAGCACCGAAAATGTCAGATTGACGCGGATTATGAAGGGGACATTCAGGGCTCACCATCGTTTCAGTGGAGACGTAGGTCCAAAGAGGGATTGCTTACCGCGCAGGCGCGATTTACCCAGTCGATTGCGCTGCATTGTGGGTCTTTGAGTTTCTGCACAATGCAGCTACAACTACATACATACAAAACTATTATACGTCATATAAAAAAGTAATTAAACTTGATAAGTTGTAGTGTTGGTGTTTCGTTTTTTTGGACGAAAATAAATATTTACGTACGCGATATTTATACAGGAAATGACTGTAACTAAGGACGCTTAGTGGTTACGCGCATGCGCGTTTGTGTGGCGGACGACAACATCCCTACTGCTGAGTTGAAATGTTTGCCCATTTAGCCTGTCATAATGCGACATCTTTGTTGTTCTTTTTAAACATTTAGTGCATTAAAAATATTCTTTCTTGACAGTTAGTTAGCTGATATGCTATGAAGCTGACACGGAAACTGGTCCTCGCCAAGGCTAAGGCCTCCGACTTGGAAAGCGTGAAGAAACTGAACTGCTGGTAAGTGTTTACATTTTAGCATAAAAGCAATTCTCTCGGCTTTCCGTTTACATGCTAATAGTCGAGGTTAAAAGGCACAACTTGTTTTGTATATCTCTATTTGTGGTAACGTTACGTCATTTTTGCAGGGGATGCAGCCTGACTGATGTGAGTAAACAGTTTAAGGATATCTTATTTGGTCTGACGTTGAATTCAGTATTCATGCTCAGATTGATTTTGTTTTATTTTGAAGTTTAATGTGCATGTGAATGCAAGTGTTCCCTTTAACTCTGTCTTCCCAGATTTCCATCTTCTCCCAAATGGCCAACATTGAGGTGCTGACACTCAGGTTAGTCTGTTTAACTCTTTGCAGTCTCTTACACTGAATCATCAACATCAGTGAATCCTGGCCGTGATGTTCTTCCTCTTCCCTCTCTGTAGTGTCAACAGCATCTCGTCTCTCTCTCCTCTGGCCGGCTGTCTGTCTCTCTGTGAGCTCTACCTGAGGAAGAACATGATTCCCTCACTCTCTGAGCTCTCTCATCTGCGTCCACTGACTCGTCTCAGAGTGCTGTGGTTGGCTGAGAACCCCTGTTGTGGAACTGACTCCAGCACGTATCGCCTCACTGTGCTCCGCTGCCTGCCTCGCCTGCAGAAGCTTGACAACCAAGGTGAGCGTGCAGTGTTTCTGTTATACCCACAATTGACACAAATGACCTCAGAGGACAGATGGCATTGGAGATGATTGTAATGAAGCATCTGTCTGGTGTGTGTGGTATGTGTGTTTGCAGTAGTGACAGAGGATGAGATTGCATTAGCTCTCATGGAGGGTGAAGTGGTCACCACACCACCAGCAAGTCTCCAAAACCAGCTTTCCACCAACGGACTTCCAGATGCAGAGACAGAGAATGACCCACTTAACTACAACATGGAGGAGACTAAGTATGCCTTGTAAACTGATACCAACACTTACAGAAAATAGAACATTGTCTTGAAAAATCTGCCGAAATAATTTATGAATATTAAAAACATCATCACATTTCTCTCTTGAATTTTATTTTTAGCAAAATCCGGGAAGAGTTGGGGATGAAGCTCCTCTCCAGAGACAAGTTCCCCTCTCTTTCTTCTCCGTCAACCAGAGAAACCAAACTGTCAATGAAAAAGGTATCCTCCTACCTCTGAACAATGCTCCCCTAAAACTCAAAATGTTGGAATGTAGTTAAAAACTTATATATACTTAAATTATCTCTGCCAATAAATGATAAATTGTATTTTCAGACACACGCTCTTGACGCAGTCTTGCTCCTGCTGAGGGATTTGGATGAAGAGGAGCTTCGCGTTGTACACACTGCTACCCAAAACAGACTCCAGACTTATACGCTGGACTCAGAAACGCTAAACGAGTCACTGCAGGCACAGAAAACCGCTGACGTCCAACACTGAAACATTTCATAGCATGCACTCAGGGCCAAACCTCTCCCTCCATCCTCTTTCCATGTCAGACCCACACCTTGTTCTTGTGGATCAGAACACTAACACCCCCCTCCCTTTTTTACCTGTCACCTTCTAACTGCAATATGCATGATGTGTGATGTATAATCTCACTGACATGTCTCCCTTTTGTCACAGTTGGAGCAGTACTTAATAATTTCCTTGGCTTTATGTTAACAGCATGCCTACCTGCCTTGTAAGAACAAAAGAATGTATGTTTTGCTAAATCTAAATCTATTTCTGTAAGTAAAGAGATGAAATTGCAATACAGTAACTCCAAGTGTTGATTTTAATTCCACAAATGAAACATGTATCCATCAAAACCCAAGATGTGAATGTCACAGGGCTACAATGGGGCATTTATCACAAGTCAAAACATTTTCACTGATAATTAGATTTGAACCATTAATTTAAACTGTGCAAAGCCTGTAAGCCGGGCTCATGTCATGTTGATCAGATGGAACTGGGCCTTCATCAGTTTCCGTACTGTGTTTCCATCCAGATGTATCACATATTTTAATCGAATTGCAAGTAAATCAGCAAAAGAAAATACAAATGAATGCTCGTTTCTGTTGGCAGTCGGTTCATCGAGTAGGTGGCGCCTATTCTCCAGTTGAAAACCAAAGGAAGAGGGTACAAGAAGATGTAATTAAAAAGGGCACCAATCCACCCTTAAGTGATAAAAAAAAAATGCAGAAAACATGATTGTATATTTCTGTTGTTCATGTATTAATGTGAGGAAGGTTACATTAGATGTATGTGGAGTGTTATAGAGATGAGGAGACCATCAGTCATATGAGTTAAATGTTATGCCATGCCATGCTATGTCAAAACTTATTCGGAAAATGTGTTTCCACCTCTCATTAACCGCATCAACTCCTTTTCGAAAAAGGCAAAACCCACCTCAAGTGAGACTAAAAGCTTTTGCAAAAACCTTTTCTAATGCATGACACCAAAATGCATCAAATACATTTATGGAAGCACAGCTAGTGACTGATTTAAACAAATTAAATCTATTTGCTGGTATGGTGATACAAGTCCAAAGCCTTCTTCTCAGTCACCCTCCTCGTTCTCCAGGAAATCCGTCAGCGTGTTCGCGTCCACAGCGACCATCAAGTACTCCACTCCATCTCCACCCTGAAGAATCATGGGAATAAATGTAAGTGAGAAACACCGGAGGCTGCAGAGAGTTGTGACACTGAATGAGAGCTGGGAATTATTGAAACAGGAATGTACCTTGCGTGTCCGTATCAGTTTGTGGTCTCTGAACTCAGTCAGCTGAGTCCTCAGAGTGAGGTCAGAGTTGACCAAGAATGCCTCTCGACAACGCTGGTAGAAATCTTGGAATGACAATCCTGCACGCAGTGAAAGGAAAACATTAAAATCATGAAGTGCTACAGGTACAATTTAGGTGGAAATCTGTGCAGCATTTTGAAGTTTTGAGTATGTGTGTACCTGTGTATGAAGGATTATCTTTGTTTTCCAGCTGAAACTTCACCAGCAGTTTGAAGATTCCTCTGCAAAAAGAACCCAAAGCCATGAAGAACTCAATCAGTTCATGAGTCACTTAACAGCTCTGACAGTTCATTAAAACAAGGTGTATGTGGTACCTTGCATTGGGTGTCAAGCTGCGTAGCACATGTGTAAGGGAGGACAAAGCGAGAGCGCCAGTCTGCTGCACCAGGAGAGAGTTTTCATACGACGTCTCCTCCGCGTAGTGCTGGAACGTCACACACTCCCACCACAGCCAGTTAAACTGGCTCTGCTGAAACTGGTCCCACACTGGGAGGTACACAAAGATTCAGCTACAAGGAAACATTTCAATATGATCAACACAACAGTACACGCACTTACAAACACTCACCCAGTGGAGCGTTTATGTGGTCTAAAGAAGCCACCAAATGCAGGTTGGGCAGGGATGCCAGCTGCCCCAGTGCACTCTGGGTCTTCTCTCCTCGCAGCATCAGTCCATCGATATTATGAATTAGCAGGTACACATGGAGATCTGGGCCTGCAAGGACATGCTTTAATTGTAAAACACAAGAATTCAAACACAGATTTAAGAGGCTATTGACAGGCAGACACTCACTGTCTTTTAGGGTCTGAGTGATGTACTGGATCTGGTCTGAAGGTGTACGGAAACTTCCCTGGTGCTCTAGAACCTCACATGTCAGAGCATTTAAGATCTGCAATAAAAGCATGCATGTATGATTAGGATAGAAACAATATAAGAAAATCTTTATCACTACTGCTCAAACGTTCCTCTTTTAAACCAAAAGGCTGTCAACAAATACTGTTCAAAGACCAAAACTGAGAACGTGTCAGTCTGCCTAGTTTCCAACTTCCTGACCCTGTCTGTGGCACTTGGCAGCAAACACATTCGTTCCTAGAAGATGTAAATATTTAAAGTGGGTCATGAATATTTTTCATTTTCGCGAAAGTAACAAAGTAAGGGCAAAGTAACTCTCTAAAACAGCTGGACACCAGTTTATGGAAAATGTTTCTCCAACAGGGAAAATGGTGCATTTGTTGAGAATTATTCATTTAAGCAATATACGCATCAGTGTCATGCCAATAATAACAGTAAAGCACACCCTCTTATGTAATATTGCTTCATTTGATGCTGTTTTGAGTGTTTTCTTCAGCAGGACAGCCTAAATTAACAACAATGCCTGTGTTCATTGCAATAAAAGACACTTGTCACTCAGTGCAACAGTAAGACACACTGATGTTGTTTTACTTGAACAACAATTTAGTTCTATCGGACAGAGGAATAAGATACATCTGGCGTTGGATACACACAATATTTATTGATGACGTTGATGGATTTTTTGGGGTATTTTCATGAAATTTGTTGACAATAAGAAAAATATGATATGACAAAATATCACCACCCAATCCTATTTTGGTCCAAAGTTTAATTTGATATGAATTTTGATATCCATTTAAGAGTTTTTTGTGTGTATACTGACTGATTTAAGAGTGATGGAAGGGAAGAATCCATTGATCACAAGGTGAATTTCTTCTGACAAGTGAGACACACGGAAATCCTCCAGCAGAGCTTTTTTGCTGCCCAAACCGTAGACCAGCACACTGAATCCCAACCTACACAAACAGAGAGACACTTTCTGTTACGAGCCAAATTCAAACACTACAAAAGAGCATGGAATATGAAAAAATGCAAACCACACTTAACTGTAACTGTAACATCCATTTGCTAAAGTGCTTTCGGTGTTTGTTGTGGAGCTGCTGGATCTCTTTTGAATAACAGGACGGCTTTCCTTCTAAAAGCTGGACCAACGTCTCCTGCAAACACAAAATAAGGATCTTCAGTAACACAGCAACAAAGCTCACTGAATGCATTTAGTCTGCTGTATACTGACCCTGTCAAGTTTAGGGGTGTGTAAACGTTCCAGGGTGCGGTCTGACGTCAAGACCTTTGAGCTGCCATGAGCTTCAAAATACTCCTCAATCATACTGGGCTGATTGACGGGTTCAGAAGTGTTCTTGCTTTTCTTGGCGGGAGTCTTATAGAGAGCTGCAGATAAACCTTTACTGGGCGTTCTTGGAGTCTTCATGTTCTCCTTGTCTTCTTTCTTTGCTTTCTGCTCCTCCTCCACTACATCTTCATCCTCCTCCTCCCCAGAGTCAGAGGGCGAAAGCTCACTGTCACTGTCTGACCGGATGCTGGGAGCTGAAAGTATCAAACAGCTTTAGATCATAGTAAAGTCTAACTTTATATATCTTAACTACTGTGAGAGAATCACCTTCCATTGTAACATATTAAACTCACTTGTCATTCTCTTCCTGAGCCGGTGTGGTGTTGTGGAGACAAACTGAACCTTCTTCCTCTGTCAAACAAAAGCAGAGGTCACACTGAGAAAACAACATCTCTAACCTAACCCTAGTTTATAGAAAAATGGCAACATCAGAAGTGAAGCAAACAAATTCTTTCTAGTCTCACCCTCTGTGGTGTCCTGATTTCACCTTTGTTATCTAGGCATAGAGAGACAGAGAGAAAACAGTTGTTAGTTGTATGTAAATGTGCACAAAAAATAAAGAAAGTGTGATGAACTCACTGCGGCCTGTTCGGGTGGGAGTTGAGGGTTCAGTGTTGGGTGTTGTGCTGAAGGTCACGCTCTTCCCAGGAGTCCGAGCCAACTCACTTGCTATATTCATAAGAACACAGAACGCAAAGATTAATAATCGTCTGATGAATGCGGCTGATGTTATAAAAGACAGCTGTGTACGTATGACAGAGTGGAATGGAGGCTCTCACCAGTCTGAGCCATGCTGTGTCCACGTTTGACTTTCTGAAAGGTGAAAATGGATGATCCAGCCACTCTGGACATACACTCCTCATCTTCTGTAAAACCAAGAAAAAATGTGTAACTAGTGTGTAACCATGTCAAATGATTAGCAGCACTACACACAATGGCCCTGTGCTAAAGCAGGCTGTACCAGGAGGGACTGAAGCTGTTCTCATGGCTGCTGTATTAGACTATTCATTTTAGCTAGGTGTATATAAACTGTTAAGTGTACACTAAAGGACAGCTGTGTATTGCACTTTGTTTAATAAAAGGGTGAAATAAAAATGCACTTAAAAACATAAAGACAAAAAATATATATATATATATATATATATATAAATATATAAATATATATATATATATATATATATATATATATATATATATATATATATATATATATATATATATATATATATATATATATATATATATATATATATATATATATATACACTCACCTTCTGTGTTGTCTGTTCCTAAAGCTTGGATATAGTGTTGTTCATCTAGAAGTCCATTTTCATCTCCATCATGTCCTTCATCCTCTCTGACTCGTCGTCCAGCTGGACTCTTGAACGTCACCATCTTCTGAACAGACGCACTGTTGCTCTGCACACCTTATAGTGATACACAGACAGACAAGCAGTTAGCCACACGCTAATGAACAGAAATATCCGAGCAGGAGACGACAGTTACTCATTTGTCCGTACCCTCCTGTTTGTCCACGATGTGCTCCAGAGCATCTCCATCACCAATGAACTTCACCTCCAACACACTCATGGCTAAAAGGGAACACACACACACAGTGTGACAGCAGCGAGCTAAAAACAAAACGCAAACACGCAGAGTTAGCTTCTCTAGGTTATGTTTAATTGAGTTCTCTATCAGTCATGGTGGCGTCATTAACTAAGTAATGACAGTGTGTTGTAGAGGAGACGGTCAGGAACAACGAGCAGCGGCTGAATGTCTCCAAAGAAAAGCGGAACAGAAGCTAAACGTATCCAAACTACAGTAACTTACCTGATAATGTCGGTACACCGGAGGAAAATGTAAACAGAGCTGTCACAAACTGAAAACTACGCTGCAGTGTGGTGTGACAACTTTCCGCGCCATCCTCCTGAAGTTTTTAAACCACGTGACAAGTGAAAGGTCACATATTGACCAATCAGAACGTTAGCTTCCTTATAACTACATCTCCCACGATGCACTTCGCACGGCGCTACCACACTGCTGAGACTACTCTCTGTAGCTGAGATTTGACAGTTTTATGATTATTATTAACTAGCAATGCAACGATAAAAACACTGAATTATTTTGACAGTGGCACCATACATTTTATAATTAAAAGGTGAATATATTTTATTCTTATCATTATCACACCTATTTTAGGAATATGTAAGAAAACATACAAATAATTATTGATAAAGACAAAATAAAAAGTGGAAATTGTGAATAATAGTAATTTAGTCATAAAATAAATACCTTCACCAGTGTTCAAGAGAATGTCTGCTAGTAAAAGCACACTCAAATACATACTTAATATATAAAAGGATATTAAGAAGGAACATGTATGAATCTTGGCATGTGCAACGTCCTTTGCTCAGCACTTCATATTAGACTTATGATCATTATACTCTCTCTCTCAGGGCCGTTTCTAGGTGTTTGGGGGCCCTATGTAAGATGCAATGAAAACAAACCAACAATAAGAATAATAGTTATGCTGTAGTTTAATAGTTGATTACCCCACCAACACAAGTCACAGCTTCCCTATCATAGCAGCTTAGTTAGTTAGTGTTTCACACAACAAATGAGTTGGTTTGTCTGGCTACAGATAAAGACAGGTACTTTTGATTCTCCCAAAATAAATTGAGGCTGAACTTGCAGCTTGGGGGCCCCCTGGTGGCTGCGGGGCCTTATGCATCCGCATAGGCCGCATAATAGCAAGAAACAGCTCTGATCTCTCTCTCTGCCAATACATACTCATACATACACCACACTGTATGGACAAGAGTGCACTATATTGCTATATATTGTAAAATGCAGAAAACACAGTCTTGCATCATAATTAATTTGTGTGCAAACATATATTTGACACATATACTGTAGATAAGTGATTGATAAACTGTTGCAGCATACTCATTTGATTGTTTGCAGCCTCCAGTGTGTGTCCACATGCTGACAGCAGCCTACTGGCATTTGTTGCTGCTACCTTAGTCTTAGCACATTTCAATTCATTATCACTGCAAGACAACACATAGTCTTCAGGCTTTTATTTATTTAATCATTTAGAAACATACAGGTGTGTATTAATTATTATTTCTAAGTGACTTCACAAAAACATTTGGGGAATACGTCTATGAAAAGTATAACATGTTATTCTGAAATACTCCTACACTTAGGTGAAGGTGAATATTCATCCATAGTTGTCCACTCCTTAAGAAACAAATCACAGGTGACATGAAACTCCAGGAAGTCCTTCAATTTGAGTTAATTTAGCTATCATAACAAGATCATATGCATGTATAAGCACACCACTTAGACAGCGCCTGATCACCACCCACGTGTCGGTGTCCACTTCCCGACCAGACGACCCTCAGAGTGCACGTGGTACACGGGATGCATCATTGCAGTTGCACACGACTGTAAAAATCAACAGAGAGAGGGTCAAACAAGAGGAGAGTGCCACAATAAAGCTGACACTGGATTAAGCTTCACTCTGCATTGTATGTTTCATTTACTAACATGGTAGGGGATCAGCGTGAGCAGAGTGCCCAGGGGGTACTTGCTGTAGTCCAGTTGTCCAGAAATGGGCTCCACTCTACCGTGCTCCTGGGTCATAGACAACAACCTGGAGGGATATTTGTTTCATGAGAACCTCAGTCTCACTTAAGTTTAGTATTGAGATTAGAGAGACAAGAATAGACAGCATTACTTGAGGTTCGGGTGTCCTTCAATCACAGCATATCCAGTTGGAAGTTTTCCAGCTCCGTCTAGACTAAGAACAAAAACAGGTTTAAAGTAATTGTAAAAACAGATAGTTGCCATGGCAATATTAAAAATCAGTAATCTGTTCAAGCTTGTGAGCATCAAAGGTCAAAAACCCCTCACATAATATAAGCATGTTGTGGATTCACTTCATTAAAGAAACATTATGTAAGTTTTCTATCATAAAATAACAGATTTTAAATCATTTTACACTACACTGCACCCTGTACACCTGTTCTTTTACTTTGTAACTTCTGCTCCGGGTACGATCACCTATGAGATAACCTAAGTGCAGCACTGAGTCACACACCACCAACTATTTCACCTATTTTAATGAAACTGAATCACATTTTGTCCTTGACTGTTCTGCCTCAACTCTCTGTGTTTAACAGAGTTTCCTGATAAAGTAAACTGCTGTAAACTGTAGCTGCTGTTAGATAATGTTAGTTCAGTTTGTTAGGAGATAGCCAGGAGATTTTCAGGCCAGAACCAGAGAAGGCAATGTAGAGGCAGAAGAATGAAGATGAAGATGAAGATGAAGATGAAGATGAAGATACCTGAGTCCGGTCCATCCACAGTCAATCAGGAGCTGGTTCCTGTGAGGGCTGTGTCCAATGACTCTTGTCAAAACCCTGACAGCCACATCATCCAGACTGCACGAGCCAATCATAGACTGCTGCGCGTCTAAAATACACAAACATCAACTAATTTCAATTGGAAAACAGCATAAACAAACTACATATAATATATATATATATACATATAAACACAGACCATAGAAGGCATAGTTTCCAGGATGCACCTCACTGAGCTGCGCCATGTCTGTGACTGGGTGACTACAGGAAGGGGTGGAGCCAATGCTCGACTTACAGGTGATGCCGACAGCCTTCAGTCTGCAACAGATTTAGAGAAGTTTACAAAATGATTCTATCAAGACAACATTTCATGAGAAATTAGTCTAATTTAAGACACATTACCTTAAAAACTTAAAATGGTGAACGTGTTAATAAAAAGTTGCTTATTTACACAGACAAGAACCAACATTAGCATTCAACTCATCGTCTTTCACAGATTAAGTCCAATATTCACTCTCCTTTTGGCTCTAGTTTGGCCTCCAGCAACTCAAGAGAAATATGTATGTTTAGCTCTTCAGCTGCTAAATGGCCCGCTATGTTTGCTCACTGTATTGGCCTGCTGTTTGGTGCTGTGAAGATGACATAAAGTGTATTTCTAAGAGCTTTTTGATAAAAAAAAAAAAAAAATGCTGCCTGCTGATTCTGGAGATGATCCCACTGAGAGGGCATCAGAATAGTTAAGTTGGAGCTTGGAAAACCAAAACAATGAGCTAAATTACATTAAAACGCTGTGTACAGTTGAGGAGAGTCATCTGATAAATCATTGAATGTGTTACTGCAAGCTTTCACATTTAAGTAGTCATATAAATCACTATTAAAAAATGTTTATTACAGCAGCATTTATTCAGAAATAATTTATTAATCTGAAAATAGAAAATTCTCTGTGGCAGTTACACGTCACAAAGCTGGCTGCTACCTGCATCTCATTTTTTCCCACTTTTGTCATACTTTTCCATGAACTGCAGAGTCAAGCTGGTGGTTTCCTGGGCAACAGCCTGTATTTGCTCCACTCCTCTGCAGTTATAGGTGTTCCCACAGTGAGCGTACACGCCCGTTAGCTCCACGCCCTCTGTCTGGGTGATGGCCTGAGCCAGTCTGAGTGCCTCGGGTTCTGAGTGCAGGACACCAGCTACAGCAAAGAACAAACAGACGATGAGCAGATGTTCCAACTGATGACAAGCTGTGTCGTGGGTCCCCTTGTGTGTTTACCTCTCCCGTTGCCACAGTCGACTTTCAGCCATACATGCCACAGCCGGCCGTCTCTCAGTGATCTCTTTTTGAGCTGCTCCAGAGCCTGAGGGTGATCCAGTAAAATCTGGAAGAGATCCAGCCTCTCTGACAGGGCTGCACAGCGCTCCACCTATTAACACACATACATGGAAGTTAGTTTGTTACTAAGACGTGTGTTTTAAATGAAGTTGGAGTAGTGTACATACACAAAAATCAATTTTTCTTTTTTGATGCATGCTGACTTTTTTTGACTTCAGTATGACTACACTCCATCTCAGTCTTTTTAGTGTGTAGGTGAGAGAACCTTATCAAACGGAAGAGAGTATGCATAGAGGATGTCATCAAATGCATGGTCGGCATAGAAACAGGCCTCTGCCAGTGTGGAAACGACGACACATCTCCGTGATCCCCCTGTCATAATGTCAGCACACTCACTAAACGTGACACAAATACACAGACACAGATCAGTATCCCTTACACATGACTGACCTGTATGAACCTGACCTGTATCAATGTGTGTGTGTGTGTGTGTGTGTGTGTGTGTATTCATACAGGGTTTTGTGGGTCTTCATGTGTGGCCGAAGCTGAACCCCCAGCTTCTGACAGCGTTCAATCATCCTCTGGGCATTTCTCTTCACTTTGTCCACATCGACCACCAGAGCAGGGGTACACAGGGATGAGAGGGCCTCTCCCTCCATAATGGCGGCACTGTAACACACACACACACACACACACACACACACACACACACACACACACACACACACTTCCCATGTAATTAAATTCTTGTACATGACTGGCTTCAACTCACATACCAGTCCAACAGTGACACTATTCTCATGATAATAAACATACAAATCAGTGCATCAGAACTGCGTATAAAATATGACGTTTTGTTATAAATTATACAAGTACAGCTCAAATAATTAGTCAATGAATCGCTTAGTGGACTGGAAGAAAATTAATTGACAATGACATTTATAATCGTTAAGTCATTTTTCATGCAAAAACATGTCATAACAATGATTCTTTTACTTTAAATATATTTTCCTTGTTATACCTACATACTTACTTAAATAACATTTACAATGCAGGACTTTTTATTGTAATGGAGTATTTTTATAGTGCAGTACTTTAGTAAAGTATCTGCATACTTCCTCCGCCCCTGGCTGTGCCTCAAGTTATGCAATGTATACCTTTGCACTCTAAAAAACTACACACTATACTCAGTGCAAAAACCAAGAAGTTTGCACTGAATGCTTTCCGACCTTAAATGATATAAATAAAGTAATGAAGTAACCAAACTAAACAGTTGTTGCAGGGTTAGAAACTGGTTCACAAACACACAGACACAAGACGTTTTTTAGTAGTTTTTTTTAGCATTTAGCGTCTCATCAGTAAGGAAGGCTACGAGGCTCCGTCACAATGCTCTTTGTTAATTCCTCAATATATCACAACGCATGTTAACAGTGCACTGTGTATGGAGGTAGTATGTATCATTATAAATGACTTACCGTTTGCAGTGAGTGTAATTTCACGCAGATATGCGGGATATTGTAGTCACGTTACTCTTACGGTGGCCTCGAGTGGACAAACCTCTTTGCTGCTGGTCATTCACATGTACGCAGTGGTGGAAAACGTATTTAGATGTTTATGAAAATGCGTTTCACGTGTGTAAATGTTGATAAATGGGTCACAAAACAACAGCACACTCCTTCTGTAACGGGACAGGATAAAAAAATAAATGAACGGAAATTAAACTAAAATATATCCGTCTGATTTTAATACTTTTTCTTTTATGTTTCATGAAATTTATGCGGTCCAGACATTTCTAGAACACAACATGAAAATACTCACTGATAGTCGTGTATTCAAAGTTTTATATAATCAAGTATTCATTATGCAGAATGGCTAATTTGAGAATAATTTATATTGATTTTTATGGAGTATAATTAGTGATACATTCATGTTTACATCACCTTACTGTTGCAGCAATTTTACACACTGCTGAGTATCTTAATCTATAATATTATATCATAATTTATTATTTGATTCGATATAATGTGTTATATTTGTATTAATAATAACTAAAGCTGTCAAATAAATGCAGTGCAGTAAAAGTATTTGCTTCCATAAAAATTGTAGTTATCAGATTGATATAATACGTAAAAAGTAATCATTTTGTCTGAGTACACAATTAGCTGCTTTGTATTTCTCAGCAGTACAGCAGAGGGAGCCACAAACACCACTTTGTACACGGTTAGGGGTAATGTATCATTTACGTTGTTGCTTTTTTTTTTATTCGTTTCTTGACTAGATTTATTGTTTTTGCCACAGTGCTTTAATGACAAATTATACATAGATCAAAAATACAGTAACACATCTTGCAAACACAGAAGACAGTGTTGGGGGTCACCACAGCAGGCTTTATTTGGACTTCTTGTTTACAGATGAGTTCCTTCTATGTTTGTCAGTGTATGTGTATTTAACTACAGCATGTGCGTGTGCTTGTGTGTGTGGGGCATTTTTATGAGTCACTTTCGTTTCCCTGGAGAAGATGTGTTGACATGTTTCTATCCCCTGAACAAACTCCAGTAATTACAGCATAACATAACATAAAGCTTTGAGAACCACGCAAATGGCTTTGTCCTTCATTTATCTAGCACCTTTAATGTTAATACTGACTTTGTGTGTGTGAGAGAGAGAGAGAGAGAGAGAGAGAGAGAGAGAGAGAGAGAGAGAGACAGAGAGAGAGAGCACCAAGAACTTTCTGCAAAATTTTAATCCTTACAAAATAAAACAAAATAAAGCCTATAATTTGTCTCATACACATTCAATAATCATACACCTTTCCTGTGGGATACTTGTGAGTGTCTTTGGTTTGAAGTGCTGACCATAGATTTAGAACAAAGAGAACATTTGTAACAGTAAGTTACAAGAGACATCACATGCCTATTTGTGTGTGCGTGCGTGTATGTGTGCATTTCAGTTGGTCCTATGTGGATTTCTTTGGCTTTTGTATTTCTTTGGCTTTTGTATGTATTATGTATTTATCTTCACCCATAACAACTGGATATGCAGCTACCTCAGTGCTTTGAATCCAGTAATGATAATGATCACAGAGGTTTGTTGACGCCTCTGTGTGTGTGTGTTTTACGTGTACGCTGAAGGAGCTGGCCCTTCTTTCATTCAATGGATTCTAATTCTATGGTGTAGAGCGTTACAGTTCCTCACTAGCATATCCAGCGGACAAAGCGCTCAAAGAATGAGGGTTTGTTCAACATGGTGTAATCATCTCCTCTAAAGATGGCCGACATGTCCCCTAGCGACACCTTCCGCAGCACCTCTTCATCTGTGTCTGTTCCCATGGCGATGACCGTGGGAACTCCTTCTGCTCGCCTCATGGCAGTCACACCCTCATCCAGCTGCTCGCTGGATGTGATGCCATCTGTGATGAACACGAAGGCCAGCTCGGCATTGCGACGAGCCGAGCGCTCTCCCTGTGATCCCCGCTAAGAAACACAACGTGCAATGTTCAGAACTTCACTTTTTTCCTTTCTTGCCAAGAGTTAAAGAACATTGACACCTGTTTCATATCTGTACAGTTAATATGAAGCTACAGCCAGAAGGTAATTAACTTAGCTTAGCATAAAGACTGTAAACAGAGGGAATCAACTAGCATGGCTCTGTCAAAAGGTAAACATCCTCTAAGTAACATATTATATACAGTATCTTGTTTGAATCCTTGTTTGACAAGTTGTGGTTTTCAGACGGGTTATATGCAGGATCAGTTCTTGGCTGGTAGCAGTGACGTCTTTAAATCAACCAGAAGGGGCTCCAGGAAGTCACTACATCGGGCCAAGAAATAGTCCCACAAACACTGCCATCAAACCACAATTTCTGGGGGGGGGGGGGGGGGGGGGGTGTTTACACGTTTTTTCACAGATTAAACAAATGACATACTATGTGGTAATTACTGAGCTTTAGGTGTGATGGTAAAATGATTTTGTCATTTTTGGACAGCGCCAGGCTAGCTCTTTCCCTTTGTTTCTAGTCTTTACGCAAAGCTAAGCTAATCTCTGTGGCTGTAGCTTTTACTGTATAGACATGGGAGTGGTATCGTTCTCCTTATCTAGCTCAAGTTTTGAACTATTACCTTACAGATTACATGCCAACAAATCTAACACAAGTGTTTGTGTTACCTTTTCAATCACCACATTGTCGACAGCATGGATGATAGCGCTGCCCAGAGCAGAAGAGGAGTCCATGTAGCTGACTCTTGCCAGTGAATCAGAGATCACTGTGAGATTGTGTGTGAGCAGGAACTCCACCCTCTGTTCTGTAGGGCTGCCGTACTGCACCAGAGCCATGCGGGCATTCCTGTCGTCTGTCTTGCTGCTGGCCAGGGTGAGGCGGCGAGCCAAATTTTCAATGAACTCCTTGGCCCTGCGGTGGTTCTCCAGTCCCATCCTCTCAGAACCATCCAACATGAACACCACATCCACAGGCCGCTGAACGCAGCTAGCCACAGCAGGCTCTGGAACAGACACACACATAGATTAAGTTTTAAATCGAACATAGCGTTCAGCGAGCTACAGCTGGAACACAGATGCTCAAAGCCAGCAGACGATATACTGTAACATAGTGTGCTTCCATACATGCTAATTGCAGTCCAGCTGTTTGATGCCATCTTAACCTTCTCAGATCAGTTTCCTCATCAAGAAAGCACTTTTTTAGTTTGCTCTCCAATTTTATTCTCTTGAGATGACATCATAAAAACATGAATACATTTTATACAAAACAACATAGTTCACATCAGCGAGTTGCAGTCACAGAGCTAACATGATAACATCTGGTTAAAGCCGCTCTGTAGTTTTCCTCTACTCATCCTACTTTACAAGCCAAGCCACATGCAAAAAAACATGCACCAATCAAGGGCAACATACAATTGTTCCTTCATTGTCAGTGCCAAGTCAATAAACCAAACATCCACATACACCAACCTCTGACTCATATACAGTATACTGTGGCATGTATAAAACCAGATATTTTCCACAAGTCATGGCCTTTTCACCAACAAGAGTAATTCACAGAGCACAATAAAGGCCGTAACCATGGATATGTGCAAAACAGCAAAAAAAAAAAAAAAAAAAAAAAGTCATCAGAATGATTCAGCGAGCTCGTGATTCACAGTGGAAATGAGGATTCATCAAAGAGCCACTGTACACTATACAGAAGCAAAATGAATGGCTCTACAGACCAATCTGTTCCCAATAAATGGATGACATCCGCTTTCCATGTGAATGGAAAACATTCCTCCACTGAGGTGGAAGAAAAAATGATATGTATCATATTTCTAACAGACATACTTTTCTGAGAAACGTCTCCATGTACGTTAATTCAAAAATATTCTATGAGGAGCGACGGAGCATCATGAATCCACATTTGAATTTTGGCCCATCATATACAGTAACTGTACATAAGGATGTTCTGAAATGTTAGCACAGGACCAGCTCCATATCATGCGATTCTTTTGCATCAGCCCAGGTGTATATTGCACCCGTATAGTTAACAAAAATGCCCACAGTTTAATAGAATCTATTCTAAGTCCAGCAATAAGCTTATTAGTTATTGGCGTCCATAATGGCGAGGTAGCATGGTTAGCATATTAGCATTAGCAGAGTCCTAAGGCTTTCTCTGGGTCTCCCATAATGTCTCCGTAGACATATTTGAAGGAGTCGATGAACAGCTGGGTCCACTGCTGCCTGTCCTCTCCCTGGGCGAGTTTGGCTCTCTGGGCTGTGTACGCCATGGTTGCAACGCCAACCCCGTACTGCTGCTCACTCAGGCCACTCAGCAGGTTGGCCACACCCTCCAAAGAGGTGGGGACCAATGAAGGGCTGCCTTCCTCGGCCAGTGGCTTCCAGGGGGGAGGCACTTGCCCCTCAGTGATGCCCCCTCCTGAAACAAGTGGGCGGAATAACATTGTGGGCGGGGTCCCACAGACACGACGCATCAACACAGCCGACAAAGATGCCGGAGGTACACCGAGTTTCACTAAATTGCATGTTTGGCCTTGTGTGTTGGCTTTATAGAACCATGAACTAATTGCATCATAGCAAACGAGGTTAAATGATACAATTGTGTAATAAAAAAAAAAAAAAAGACATATTGACCTCAATTTAAGCCACAACGCATCCTTAAGATAGCTTAAAGGCGTCAGTATGCTTCAAATGTAGTAGTTAGTACAAAGAGTTGTCTGAACACGTCACGTCAAGTGTTTATACCTGTTCTGAATTGCCACACCAAGGACGGGGCAAAAACCCTCCTGTCATAGAGGGGTGCGGGGTGCATTGAGTCATACAAATTGGGATAATGGTGCACACTTTCAGTCTTTCCTCAAAGGGATTCATGGTGTTGCACTCGGTCATACACGCAAAAGAGGTGGAAGCAGTTGTGTAAAGAATGTAAAAAAAAAAGATTGTCGGTTTCAGAAAGAAGAAATACAAAAATTGACGGACGCATCTCCCTGAAATCTGATGCTGTTTGACAATCTGACAAGCACTTCCTTTGGAGCATACTGACGTCTTAATAATGCAAGTTACCTGGGCCTTAAGGTTTGAAGCAGCAAGAAAGAGGATACTACGTGATACAAAGCATTTTGGACTTGTATTTATTTTTCAAAATCTTACCTGATTTACAAGGGAGATCAGGGCATACGATGATGGGTTCTAAAGCAAAGATAAAGAAAGACTGTCAGAGAAAGAGGACAAAAAAACAAAGCAGCTTCTCATAGTTGACCATATTGTACATAATGTGTGTTTCCATGATGAGCCTACCTGGGCAGAGCACAGTTTCAATCTTGTCAATGAACTCCTCAGCCACCAGGTCTGCAAAGCGCCTCATGCCCAGCACCCTGCCATCCTTCTGACAGGCAATGCTCTTCAGACTCTCATTCTCCTCAATCTGGTCGAACATGTCTCCGATACCGATGGCACTCACATCGACACTGGGATCACTGCTCACATGCGCCATACACAAACACAAGTAATGAAACAAAACTTCTTTCTTCATCACAAATGCTAATTCTTAATCTCATAATACAGCCCCAGTGTCAGGCACCTGCACAGGTAGGTCAGCAGACTGTCGTCATCTCTTGGGTCAAATCGTCCGTCAGTGATGACAACTACAGTGACGTTGGCTTTGGCTCTGCGGCTGTCCCTGATCAGATTGTCGTAGGCGTACTTCAAAGCAGATGGAGTCCATGTTCCTCCAGCAATCCACTCCAGTCGCTTCACTGCATCCTGAATAATGGAGGAGTCAGTATGTGAGAGATGTGACGTGTTTGTCCAGTGCAGTAGTGTAGTGTGGACACAGAGGAAGGCACTTCAATCGTCTTTTGACTTGATTGGTGAGACTTTTTAGCAGAACGTTAGGATGTTGTTTGTTTTGGTCTTTTCATGGGATTTTCTAACAATATGAGAAATATAGAATATCAGCAGCCTTATTACTTAACACCATCGATCGCATCACAGATTATATATTAGTAAATATCAAATATGGTGAAAGGAACATGTACACTTATGTAACTGTGACGAATCCCATCTGCCATGTGTGTGCAGCACATTTGAACTCACAACACATGAATCTTCAATTAATTCAGAAACATCTGGACAAAAGAGACAAGAACAGCCTGTGCTACAGTCTAAAAATACACTTCAAAGCTGTAAGTGTTTGTGTCTGTTTGAGAGTGAGACCTTGAAAGCAGCCAGTGAATCGATCTTGGGGTCATCAAGTCGGATGGCCTGGAAGGTTCCACTGTGACTGTACTGAACAACTCCCACTCTTGTGCCTGGAAACACAAGCAACTGTGTTTACACCAAGTTGGCAGCCATCTTGTTTTGTGCAGAAGTCATTTAGAAAGCAAAGAAACACGTGCATGAACAAATGCATGTCTACCTGTATCTGACTGGGGGTCTTTGGAAAGGGATCCCAGCCTGTTGATGGTGTTGATGACAAAGTTCTTCTCCAGAGTGAAGTTCGTCAGACCCACTGACTCTGAGCTGTCGATCACAAACACGATGTCCAGGGCTCCACAGCGTTTCTCGCAGTCTGCAGACAAAAACACAAACTGTGAGAATCTGCTAAGCTATTAGAGCATGTTCAGATCATGAATGTTAACTAAACCCACCACAGCAGCCACATGTTTCCCTGATGTAGTTCATGACATCACATTCCTGCAGAAAGCAGAGAACATTTTATCATTATATCCACCATATTCTCTGTGCGTTTCTGTTGATGTACCAGTGAGAAAACAGTGGTTAGATGTTCTTACAGTGAGGCCGGGATCTCCCTCAGGTCCAGGATCTCCCTATAGAGGAAGAGAACACATAATATCATATCCTGCCACTCAGCATTTGTCCAGTTTGGGACTGCTACTAGCTATGGTAACAAGTAAACATATGAAAACATCAGCTTAGGTTGGCTTTTCCTAACTTCATGCAGCTGGATGTTTGCTTTATCTGGACTATGTGACAAAAATCTGTATGTGGATATCCCTGATTTACAACACAGGTCTTGTGTACTCACGTCACGCCCCTGATCTCCTCTTGGTCCTCTTAGGCCAGGTTCTCCCTGAGGTCCTGTTTCACCCTGTTGCAAGCATAAAAATTAGCATTGTGTTACTGCACTATAGAGATATCTTTTGCTCCAGTGACAGCATACATCCAACTATAAGGAGTTACTCACTGACTCTCCCGGAGTTCCTTTATTTCCTGGGTCACCCTTTTGACCACAGTCTCCTCTGCTGCCACGGGGTCCGCGATTGCCTTTCTCTCCTCTGTCACCCTGCACAACAGTGGGATGAAAGTTCTGTCAGTTGAGTGTGTCACTCCAGCTTGCAAATGTAAGGAGATGGAGTGCATGTGTTTGTTACCGATGGTCCTCTTGGTCCAGGATAGCTAAAGCCAGGTCTTCCAGGGTCTCCCTGAATAGAGATGAAAGAAATGCTCAAGACAAAGACCTGCAGCTAGGTACCTGAAAACAGTCTAAGACAAAAGCTAAGACACCAACACATTTGACACATACCTTTGGTCCAGGCGGTCCAGGTTCTCCTCTTGGTCCAGCATCACCAGGGTCACCTTTGGTACCCTAAAATAAAAAAATACAAACAGTGTTAATGTAAGCTACATGAGGTAGTGTATCTCTGTATCGCTTTGTCAAATTATGCCAAAATGTGACCTTTAACCTACATTTTTCCCAGGTTCCCCTGATAACCCTGCTGGTCCCCTGGGTCCTGGCAGACCATTGTCGCCCTGTTCAGAGAAGAGAAAGTTGTCAACAGGTGCAACAAAAGAGGGGTAGATGAACGAATTCAAGAGTATATAGTGTTCTAATGAACATATACAGATTCTAAAGGAAATACAGCTCTTCTGACCTTTGCTCCTTTGATTCCTGATTCACCTGCAAGTCCTCTCATGCCGTCTGGCCCCATTTCACCCTGAAACATAAAATCAGTACTGAGCCCTCTAGTGGTGAAATAATGTATCTCAATGAAACAAATAATTTGAGTTAATAATACAGAAATGTTTCACACTTGTGAGATTGTGTACATTAACTCATACCTTGTCCCCCTTTACTCCATCTGGCCCTTGACCACCCTTTGTCCCAAAGTCTCCTCTTCTTCCCTAGAGTACAAGAACTATTAGAAAACCAACAAAATGCAAATGCAGGCGAAGTATGAAGGGGAACATCAGGTTATGAATGAGTCTTACTGGCTCTCCTATGGCTCCTGGACCTCCAGGTCTTCCCTAAGAAAAACAACACACAGGTGAGCTACCTAATGCATGAAATGATCTGTATTTGAATGTATTTCTGTGACGATGACTCTTACTGGGTTTCCTTTAAGTCCAGGGATGCCAGGTGGTCCAGGACTTCCTGATTCTCCCTGAGGAAGAAGCACCAGAGTTTAGCCTTTCATCTCCAACATTCCTCAAAAGATTTAACATGAATTTAGATCTGATATCAGCTTCAGCAAAGAACAGCTATCCCTGTCCCTGTGCTCCAATTTACCTTTGGTCCAGGATCTCCAGCTGGGCCAGAGGGACCAGGTTTTCCGGGGCGACCGGGATCACCCTGAAGACAGGACACAAGCACACAAACACAATCAGTCAGACAGGCCAGAGGTTGGATGGCTGATTTTGTTTTAAGTGAAGGTGAGACCATATACCTTCTCTCCGTCAACTCCATGGGGACCACGTTCACCGACATCTCCAGGGTGACCATCAGGACCCTACACAGCATTAAACACACACCATAAATAGACTGTAACACAAAACAACACTGATGTACTAATACTACTTTAAGTTATGCTGAATGTCATACTCTGTCGCCTGGGTCTCCTTTGCAGCCGGGAGCGCCAATCCGTCCAATTTTACCCTGCAAAGAAGAAGATGATGAAAAGAAAATGCATTATAAAAGAACCCTAGAAACTCAAAATCATACTGCCACTGTTTGAAACTTTCAGAACAGAAAGAGTTTGATTGTACGTAGCATTTCGCTCTCAAAATTGTACAGCAAAACTTCTCAAAGTTCAGTCTTATGCACCACCTACCTTCTGTCCATCTGTTCCATTGCGTCCTGGGATGCCGGCTACGCCCTAATGACAAAGAAAGAAAACAACTAAATGAAAAAGACCAATCTCTTTATAAAATGAATGACATTTAACAGAATTTGTTAAGTAATAAATCAAAAATAGAAAAATAGTCCTACCTTTTTCCCCTGAGTTCCCATCTCTCCCTGTGGGAAGACAGAACATCGTCGTTTATATATGATCATCATTTCATCATTCATTTACAAACCTGGTCATTTATTCAAAACTTCACAATTTAAGTCAGATCACAATATGAAAGGGGTGCCTCACCTTCTCGCCTTTAAGACCTGGTTCTCCCTAAAGAGGAGGAAAAATGAACAAGAAAAAAGATATTTATAAGAATATAAACACAAACAAAAATCATATTTGTTCAAGTGTAATAAAGAGTGAACGATGGATAGGTGGAACTTCAGTGTCTTACTTTGATACCGGGCTGACCGATGGGACCCTCAATACCGGGGTCACCTTGGCGACCTCTTTCTCCTTTAAGACCTGGATCGCCGTTGTCTCCTTTAGCTCCCTGCAGACAACAAGTTAAAAGGAGAAAAAATCAATGAAGGTGAAAGTGACTAGTGTGCAAATTCTGTAAGAGTGTGTGTGTATGTGTGTGTGAAGCTAGCCTTTTGTCCTCTGTGGCCTTTTGGACCAGGAGGCCCTGGTGTCTCCAGACAGGTCACACTGTAACACTGTGTTATACAGGAAAGAAAAGACAGTCAGTCAATGATAAACATAAACATACATCTTTATGATATCTCTGATCGTTCATTAAACAATTCTGTGTGCATTCTTACCTCTACATATGCCAGATGTTTCTGTGAAGACAAAAGAAACAAGTTGTGAGCAGAAGAGGCATTGATCGTGTTCTTTGTTTCTGTGTGTCTCTGTGGGTGTGTTTGTGTGTTACCATCGTCTTGATGATGCGATCAATGGTCTTCATGTGTATGTTGACTTTGCCTTGGCTCAGATCCACAGCCATGAATTCCTGCCTGAAGACAGCCGCTGGAGAGTTTGCAATCTCTCTCAGCCCTGTCTCGTCAACGTTCTTCGATGCCGCCACGACAAATATCCGGATGCTCTCATCGCGAGCCTTTTCTGCTGCCACTTTGATGCCCCCGCATGGGTTTCCAGTCACGTGACCGTCAGTGATGACCACAGCAAATCGGAGTGCCTTGGGGTGGGAGGGTGCGTGCAGCATTTCCCTGGTCATGTTGGTGAGGGCGCAGTCGATGTAGGTGCCCTTACCCAGATAACGGATTTTATCGACATTCTGGGAACACAAGACAAGTGTGACTTGTTAAGGTTGAATTACCAGTCAGAAAACCACAGGGTGTTTGCTCGGTGGTCATCAGTATATTATATATATTTTGTTATTTATTTATTTATTTATTATATTTATTATTTGTTATTATTTATTGTATATTACTGGTTTATATAAACTGAAATGATATGAGATTTAAGGTGGCTCCTACATTTTTACCTTCAATTGCTGTGTCTAAATCTAGATCGATTACACTCTCATCTATAGCTAAGCTAGCTCATTCAATATAATGAGTTAGCTTAGCTTAGCACAAAGACCTGAAACAGAGAGAAACATCTAGTCTGGCTCTGTCAGAAGAACAAGATCCATCTACCATTACCTCCAAAGCTCACAAATTTTTAATCCATACAAAACCAGAAGTGTAAAAACAACACTTGCTTTAAGGGGGGTTTTGTGTAAGACAATTTCTTGGCGCCAGCAGCCAGGTGACCAGAACAGACTCCAAATGTTACTGCTTCCAGTCAAGAAGTAGTCTGACACATAACACACACTTGTTTTTTATCTCCATTTAGCCTGTCTGGTGAGATCTGCTGGACACACAGTCATGCCCCCACACCTGGTGAAAATCTGCACTCTACTGAATGCATTCTAATAATTTCTATGCCACTCCTATTGGGTATCACTTGGTTATAATAAACATCAATATATGTACCTAAAACATACAAATGCAATCTGAACAAACGAATCTTTAACCTGATGGCATATGTGATGATGTATGTATGCATGTGTGACGTCACTTACACTTATGAATTCGTTCTTGGCCACAATGGGACTGAACACCTCCCTTTCTTGGGAGAAGTGCAGTCCACCGATGTTCCAGTTGATCCGCACAGCACCTCTTATTTCAGCATCTTCTAAACGCTTTGCAAACTCCTTTGTGAAGTTCTACAACGACAAGACACAACACATTATACAATATGGTTAATACAGCCAACACTGTCCACTGTCATTTAGAGATGATGACACTCTAGAATGGGACTACTTTGTGTTGAGGTTTTTAAGAAATAAAACTTCAGATAAATGAGGAACCTTGATGCTGGTCACCAACGATCCTGGGGGTGGCTCCTGCAGGGCGATGGTCTCAGATGTGTCTATGGTGAAGTACACGTCGATGGGACATTCACTCTTCTCTGGAGGGAACAACGACAAAAAACACATGGAAAATTGCAATGCATTTAAATCAGCAATATAACATGTTCCAAGTCATATCACTAAAACTGTGCTAATATATTAACAGGACATGCAACAACAAGGGTTCAGTTTCATAGCACTCACTGCTGCACTCTGTTGTCTGGCCGTGAGTCAGGGCTCCAAAAAGAAGACAGAGCACGAGGACCTCTAAACCCAGCATCTTCCTCCTCTCCTGTCTGATGCATAAAAGTACAAAATGAGACAACTGCGCCTTTGTTCGTTTATCACATCATCTCTCAAATCAATAAAGTGAAAATGGAACTCATGGAAAATGGAAAAGACATAAAATACAGGAAAAACACTGAATGTGGAAAGACATATGTGATCATTTTATGGCCCAAATCAAGAAATAATGAGACTAGACGAGAATAATGAAAATAAGTCTCATACATAGACTTATTTTAATGCCCAGCACTGTTGTCTCATAATATAGCATTTTCTTATCATCATCTTATCACATGTTGTATGACTTTTGTCAAGGGAGTTTCATTTGATTGCCAAAATTGCTTGCAAAATAATTTATCTAGATTCTGCACCTGGTATTAATTTAAGGGGATTGTATGAAGAACAGTCTACCGGCTGTCGCTCAGGGAACAAAATGGCTGCCATAGAGTTATGTAATCAGTTTGAAAGCATAACATGAGTTAAACATGGCTCTTCTCTCTTGTGCTTTATGGCGGATATGGAAACAACAGAAGCCATAAGAAGTGACTGGTCTCCACATAGGCTGACATTTGCCTCATTAGGGATTATTCATGAAGAAACCTGGATGCACAGCCATAACTGATGGAGGTTCAGTCACACTCAGTCATTACAGGCCTGAGTTTTCAAGTGACTCACTGTTTGAGCAAATGGCAGTTTTAAGTCCAAGGCTAAAAAATGGAACTAATTGTCTTCTTTAAACACAGCACCTCATCCTTTCATGTCAATGACAAATTATACAAACACTACTCTGGGTGATGACAAAAAAATGAACAGACCCTGGTTGTGTTTGGGAGCAGAGAGCACAGAGCAAAGCTCACATTTTAAGGACTGCTGCCCTCCAAAGGCCTCCTATGCCTTCGCACTGAGCCTGGGTTCACTAGCTGTCATGACCAGATTAACCCTCTAGGGGGCGCTGGCACATTGAACCTTGTTTGTAATTTGGTTCAACAAATTTATAGAGGAATATCACTATGACAATTTCAACAAGACAGGTAATAATGGCCTCTATTATCTCAGACGTGCATAATCCAAACAAAATTTGCCATCTCGTTTATTTATTATTAATCAATGACAGTATGTTACTAATGTTTTATTGTAATTTTCCCCCAACTGCTGCAGGCCTCATCCAAAAGGCCAGAGGCCTGCTCTGAAACTGACTTTCACCCCCCACCCCCCACCCCAGACCCTACACGTTACATTATAATATATACATATACATTATAAGACTTGGTGCGTTACATTAACACACAACCTTTGAATAACATCTTTTGGATCACTATGTTTTGAAAAATATCTTTATCATTTAAATATTCTGCATGCTGTGAACATTTGCACACTACAAGTGAATACTTTTCACATTCCTGCACAAAACTGTGCAGCTAAAAACATACTGTACATACATTTATATCTTCTAGTTCTTGATTTTTGTCTTCTTTATATATGGTTTTTACTGAATGTTTATGCACCTAAACACCAAGACATATTCATTGTATGTGAAAACCTACTTGGTAATAAACCTGATTCTGAATCTGATTCTGATTTGATCTTTTTGTAACATTGTTACGAAGTTATACAAATAAAGTTCAACAAATTACCACAAATTAACCAAGCGGACACATTTGATATCCTGACCTGAGTCCTCCATGGCCCTTAAAGGTTGAAGCCCAGACAGTGCCTACTTTGCACAATTAATATTCCATCCCATCTGGCTGTGTGGGAGAAGAAGGTCACATCCAGTAAATACTCTGTCATGATAATGAAACTAGAAACGTGTTACTGAAGTCTACAGCTGTTCTGGAGTCTATTCATCACTCTACATCAACTCTGAAGATCTCAACCCAGCAAGTGTCCGCAACGGGACCGTCTACCAACTCATGTCCACTGCATCATACTGTACAAATCTGCACCATCAAAACAAGATATAATAATGTGAATATCATTTCCAACGCAAATTATATTTTCTATATTTAAATGTGAACAGACATGTCGAACAATTTACCTGAAAGATAATTATCAAAAACTTATTTCAAGTAAAGTCACACCTGTTACACTGAAGGGAAACAATATTTTCAGACTCATCATGTGAGATCTTTGAAACATTTTATACACTCTGTGCAACAGACTGTTAAGCCGTGCTGTGACCCCCTCTAGCGGAGAGACAGCTCCGCAGGACAGCCGCTCCTGCAGATGTTGCCACTGCTCCTGTCCAGGCCAAGGGAGAGTGGGAGTTCTCATGACTTTTCATCAGTGCACAGGTGAACATCATGCGAAATATATAAATATATATAGATAACAGCATGACTGATAGTTCCCGTTCTCTTTTTGTTTTTGTTTCTTCTTGGGCAGCTAGTTTGTGGACTTTTAGGGAGTTGCGTATTCAAAGTTTGTTGGCGCATTAGTTTTTAGGTTTTCCTGAGAAAAAAAATCTGATTTCTGTTGATGAGAATTTTAAGACATCATGCAAAGACAAGAGAGAAATGCGTAGAGAAACACAGAGCAGAGGAGAGACAGACACACAGAGGGAGAAAGAGACATTGGCACATTGTTGTGCGTAAAAATGCTGCTTACCCGAACTCTTTCCAACAACTTCAAAACTTCGTCAACAGCTGATCCTCTGTTGATTACCTCCTCATCTCAGCAGGAGGAAAAGCCGAGAAAGAAAAGGGGAGATACGGGAGGAAGGAAATGAGAAATAAAGCCCTGGATGCTCGTTTACTCGTTCACAGAAGAGCCGTCCGTTCGCTCTCCTGTCCCGGTCCAGCCCCAGCTACCAGCTTTGTTCCCTCCTCTTGTGCGCGCACGGCGCACCCCAGCAGTGGGTACTACAGTCCGCTTGGAGGCGCCATGGCTCCGCAGGAACTCGTGTGTGTGCGCGCGCGCGTGTACCTTGGCCTATTGTACCAGTATTATTGCCATGTACCAGTAAAAGAGGATGCCAAACCACAGCTGGAGCAGACCCCCCTTTCGAATACGCCTTAAAACTCCACCAACAGATTTGGTTTAGTATCAGGAGATTTGACAATCTGATAGATGTGGCCCTCTGTGGAACACATGAGGACACAGTGAGCTTTCATGTCCATGTGAGAGAGCATTTAGGAGGTTTCCACAGTTAATCTCATACATGTGGTGTGTCCGAATGTAATAGAACAGGATAAAGAGCAGACCTAAACCCCCTCATACTCGTAAACGCACACAAATAGCCTTCGTTTAGGTCTGGTAGTCTGGTTACAATTAGTAGGGCGAGTGAGAGGAGTTTATACTTGTTGTAAACACTGACACAGTGTCCATGAGTCTGCTCAGCATGTTTATAACCATTTAGGTGCTTCAGCTGCCCATGTCTATTTGTATGTATTTAAGTGTTTGTGGACGTGGTGGGAGGTCTCCCCTTTTTAGAGGATTTACCATGTTTGTTCACATCCGCACAGACACTTGCATCAGTCAACTTAAAGCATATTTTCTTTCATTTCATCGTGGCTGATCATGTGTTGGCTACAGCAACACTTGCACGTTAGAGGTTCCATTTTGCTTGAATTTGTCTGATGTGGCCTGCAGAGCTGCCAATGCATTAACCAGCAACACTGCCACTAATGCGTTATCCAGACTCGAACACAGGAGGCATGTTAGGAACAGGCTTAACATCCATGTTCACATCCGTTACATGATAGGATATCAGTTTAGAGAGGGAGATTAAGAGGAACAGTCAATTATGGAAGGTGTTGATGTGAAACAACCAGAGACTGGAATCTGTATCTGTAAGAATATCAAAGTGGCATTCAGTAAAAGTTTTCCACCGAGGTAGAGAACCTGGATGTGGAAGTTTTGAAGTTTTATTCCCGTGCACTCATCAAACTTCATCAACTTCATGATCAGTCTAAAAGTGGTTGGAGCTGTGACAGCAGCTGTCAGCATATTGCCATGGTGACCAAGTGCAGATGAGTGAAAAGGAAAAGGAAAGGAGAGGAGGAGGAGAAGGAGGAGAAGGCCAGCTGCTGACCAGAGTTATTACTCTCTGAAGCTCTTCTCTCTCTCTCTTGGCCAAGGATGATTTTTCCTTAAAAAGAGAAGAAGAGAGGAGTGGACCAATGTGTGTGTGTGTGTGTGTGTGTGTGTGTGTGTGTGTGTGTGTGTGATGGAGAGATGTGGAGGTGGAGGGAGTTGGGGGTGGAGGGGTTCTGGTGTGACTCATAGAATAGGAATGACCTCCCTCCCGAATAAGAGCAAACCAGTCTCTCTCTCTCCCTCTCTGTCTCACTCTTTCTCTCTCACACACTCTTTAATTTTTTTCTTTATTTCTTTCACATGGACTAAAAGGGAGAATTTGAGTCCGGGGGGATTTCTGCATAATCAGTTCCAGAATCACAAACAGCTCGACTTTCCCAACAATGCTGCGACTTTTTTTTGCTCTATGTTCCACAGAAAACACGTGGAACGACTCAATTGACTTCATACGCAAACATGCACAAAAACACAGAAAAAGCCACAATAGAAACATAAAAGCAAATTGAACAACATCATGCATGCAGTGCAAACACACTAATGCACACATTCAAAGAGCTGATACATGTTCATGCGATCTGCAGCATGCACACGATGACAGCTCGAAAGGTTGTTCACAGGGCGGTACCGATCTCTGCAACTGGACTCTCTGTGTATGTACGGGAGTGATACAGTCCCTCCAGATGTTTTCCAGTCTAGCTCCTGAATAAGAAATGCTATATTTAAGAACAAATGAACAGGATATTACATTAAACTTATGATAAGCTGACATTTACTCTGCTTTTCCTTTGCTTCTTCTTTGGAATCTTTTCCCCCTCCTTCCCTCCAGATGTGCTTTCTGTTCAGACAAGGCAGCTGGGAGTCGTTACCTCAGTGCATCGTGGACACACACACACACACACACACACACATGCACAAGGTCGTGCACGCATCATGCACGCATATGGTTGCAAGTCCATGTGCAAAACTTGTGTCACTACCAGTGAATTTCGGTGGAAAAAGGTTGTGTTGAGGTCTGTGAGTAAGATGGTAGTAAGAGGGCCAATCTCTAAGGCTTCAGAAAACAGGAGGGAGGAGGAAATTGGGTTTCAGAAAAACTACAGACGAGCCAAGACAAATTTCTGGGGAACAGTCCACCCACACACACACACACACACACACACACACACACACACTCACACATACACACACATAAATATACAGGCACATGCACATAAATCACATCGATAAACATGCACATATGGCGTAAATCATACACAGAAATTTGAATCACCGTGCAGTTGGGCACACCCATTCATGTGCACATAAATAAACAAACAAACACATCCTGGAATCCCCTGATGAGTACAGTTTTGGCTCTGTAGCTCCAAGAATGACTTCAACACAGGAAGAGGTGTATCAAACAGTCCAGACACAGAATCCACATGCCAGAGATCAAAACAGAGACACAAAATCAGAAGCACAGGAAAAAAAACAATAAAATAAGTCAAACTGAGACAGTTCCTCTGAAATTCTGCTGCAGTCTCTGTGTGAAGTTTTAATATAAAACATGTGGCTGTAGTTGACCCGCAGACAGGAAGACATTAACATTGCTTGTCCATGTACTGAATATTTTCTGCATATCGAGTGGTAAGGAGCAGGATACAACAAAAAGATGAAGTGTAGTGATACCTGTTTGAGCCCTGGAGGAGAAATTCTTTTTTCTCTTGCTCCTTTTCAACAAGGAGGTCAGAGGTCGAGCTCACTGTAGCTGGGAGAGATCTGTTGCTCAAGGGCACCTTTTCAGGCACATACCTCCTGACACAGTTAGTTTGACTTGGTACTTGCATTTATGTCACTTTGGGTCACACTGTCGCTCTGTTGCATCCAAATATGACAAAGAATTAGTGTTTAATTAAATAAAAATAGATTTTTGAGGGCTTTTGGGTGTGGCTGTGGCTCAGAAGTAGAGTAAGTTATCCACTAATCAGAAGATCAGCGGTTTGATCTCCAGCCTACTTCCACATGTCAAAGTGTCTAGTGCAAGATTGATTACTGATTGCTCCTGAAGGCTGTGTGTGAATGATTTGGTTATTTTCTAATGAGCAGAGTGCACCTTGGAGTGTTTTAACGTGTGTGTGAATGGGTGAATGTGACATGAACAACCCCAAATCCAAAAAGATTGGGACAATGTGTGAAATGTGCAAATCCTTTTCAATCTATACTGAATCAAATACAGCACAAGACAAAATATTCAATGTTTGAACTGATTTTTGTAAATATGCACTCATTCTTATATTCCCAAAAAGTTGGGACCACGGCAACAAAAGACTGGAAGTTGTGGAAAGCTCAAAAGACCTCTACAGGTAAACAGGTTAGTTGGTAGCAGGTGAAAGGGGCATCCTCGAAAGGCTCAGTCGATCACAAGAGAGGATGGGAGGAAGTTCACCACTTTGTGACAAACTGTGGGCAAATAGTCCAACAGTTTAAAAATAATGTTTCTCTCAACACACACGCGGATTTAATTTCGGGATTTTTCCATCTACAGTCCATAATATCATTAAAAGATTCAGAGAAAACTCATAACAGGCAAGGCCTGAATGCACGTGACCTTCAATCCCGCAGGCAGGACTGCATTAAAAACCAACATAACTGGATAAAAATATTACTACACAGGCTTAGCAACACTTCAGTAAACACAGTTCATCGCTGCATCTCACTGCATGCAGGTTAAGACTCCACCATGGAAAGATATAGCTAGATATCAACAACAACAACTTCCAACAACTTCTGTGCTCCTCTGAGATGGACTGACGTAAAGTGGAAAAGCTTCAAATTGTTTTTGTAAATCACGGGCATCGTGTCCTTCAGGCTAAATTTTACACAGTGGGATTGTAAAGCTCTTTGAGTGGTCAGAAGACTGGAAAGACATAAATGTTATATAAAGTTTTGGCTATAGCATGCTACATAAAGTCCATTTACTTTCTGTCATTACATTGTGCATCTTTATAAGTGGTTGTTATAACATGTATGTATAACACTGAACACAATACATATAATATCTATTGTTATTGCATATTACAATATACTTAATAGTATTAGTACTATTACTATTGTTATTACTATTATCCATTTTCATTGTATATCATACTATAATCACAATATATTTTATTATGTATCTTATTCTGAGCTATTTTTGTACTGCTCATTATGTCTTTGGAAGTGGAAAGTTTGAGGATTCAGAAATTTCAGTGTTATTCTAAGCAAACAGGGGCTTTCTCAGCCTCAGGTCATGACTAGACACAAAGTTTCTGAGTGGGCAGCGCAGGGAACTCTAAAACACTGAGAAGAAACTGGATCAGTTGTATCCAAAGTACTGTATGATCAGGCAGACCCAAAGTGCCCACAACACCAGAAGATCTGCACTTATCACGCTTATTTCCATCAGACATAGCAAACTTAATCACAGATACAGATTAATAAAGAACACAAGACTCAAATCAGTTCTGTCCAAAGAAGGATGTGGTCTCGGAGGATGAGTAGCAGTTTCTTATCCACCTCCTCAGGAGTGGAAACAAGGTGCTTGGGATGGACTAAAAAATACCAACATTTCACAGTAGATGGCTGGAAAAAGTTCTACTGATGAAAAAAAGATTGCAATGATTCAAGCTCTGGGGAAATTTAATGTTCGTATAACATTTCCATCCATCCTCCATAACAGCTTATCCTTATCAGGTTCGCAGAGGACTGGAACCAATCCCAACTGACATTGGGAAAGAGGTGGGGTGGCTAACCACTGCACCACTGTGTCGCCCTAGCATAAAATTTCTAATTTCAAAATTCATCCATAAGTTCTGGAAGTATTTCACTCTTGACAAAAGTGGTGGCCCAATCCACCATTGACTTGTCACACTGCGAGCACAGCTAAAACAAAATAGTGTAGGTCAAACTGGGTGAGTCTCAAATTCTATCTAGTGAATGTTTGCAACTTTAAAACTGAAAAGCAGATTATGTTTAGATGCACATTAATTTTCCACTATTATTCCGAATGACAATATTCAGAATTTGACACAGGTTATGTAAATAGCATATTCCATTTGGACTTCCATTTGACTTTGCGGTTTATTCTGAATGTAGCAGTTTCCAATAAGGACATCTGGGATATGGCAATATTATTATTATATTATCCGGCTTCCTCCCACAGTCCAAAGACATGCACTTAATAGGTTAATTGGTGACTCTAGTTTGGTCGTTGGTGTGAGTGGTTGTTTGTCTGTATGTGTCCTGTGATGAGCTGGCAACTTGTCCAAGGTGTATTCTGCCTCTCGCCCAAAGCCAGCTGGGATAGGCTCCAGCTCCCCGTGACCCTGATGCTCACATCAGGTTGCCAACATGCTAGACATCAGCTTGAATGCAGATGTTTAGCAGCAGTTATGTTTACTATCTTAGTTTAGCATGTTAGCATTCTAAATGGGCTAATTAGCACTAAAGAGAAAATAAAGTACCAAAAAAAATTACAAGTTTGACTGGATGATGAAAAGTTAGTCACCAAAGTTTGTTAGCGCCATATCGCTATTAGGCTAAAATCACAATGTTTTTCTTTGCAGTAAGAGTATGAGCTTTAGAGGTGTATTTATGCATGAACATTTGATAATACATACTGGCTTTGGGAGCTACACATTGTAAGTCTGTGTGTGTGTGTGTATGGACAAAAGTGAGCTGAGACACTTTGGTGTGGCAACCTTTATTGAAGGAGCTCTTACAACGCTACTGAGGCTTCGTATCCTCAGGTAAAGAAATCTTTAACAACATGGGTAGAGGCTGATACACTGGGACTAATAGCACCACAGATATGACAACAGTACAGTGACACTGTGCAACTGATGACAATAAAACCGAAGGTAGGAAACTTACAGCTGAGGGGATCTAAAAGGTGTGTGTGTCTTTTCTGTTTGTGTGTGGGTGTGAGGGGCGACCAAGTCCCATTAGGTTTTTTTTCCAGCCTTCAACTGTGACAGATGTTTTCCTACCTCACTGATGAAGTACAAAAGTGTGTGTGTCTGTGTGTGAGTGTGGTGTGTGTGTGTCTGTGTGTGCGTGTGTGTGTGAGGTATTTCTCCGGCACAGAAAATAAAGAACAGGTTTCTGTCATCTGAGCCAGTGACCCCAGCACAAATGTTTATGGAACAATCGCCCAAAGCTACACATAAAAAATGACCTCCACACATATACATGTAACTGGTACTCACATATACACACAAACACAGATACACACACACTCAGATAGAGTCACACATGTTGAGTCCAGCTGTCATGTCCTCATTAGTACCAGGTGAAGTGGTGGGTTTGTTTGAGTCTGTCTGATGTCATGTCCTGCTTTCCCTGTAGGTTTGGTGATCTAAAGCTTTCAAGAGATGTCGGGTGTGACTTTTCATCAAGTTTGCTTATTTAACTGACCTTTTCAAGACACTTTAAAGGGGCAAAACCTAAAATAAAGATGACCAGCCAATCATGAGCCAACCTTCCAGGTTAACAATCATTTAGGTACAGCAAGCACTCGCCAAAAGATCTGCATGTTTTGAATTCACAGCTGTGGTTGATTCACTTCCGTTTGTTTTCATTGTAAAATTGTGACATCACAAATCCGACACCACTTGAAAGAGTGGTAAGGTCTACAAAAATGAGTCCACATTAAACCCGAAACATAAATCCTTCAACTGGCAGGAGCTCCGGTCCTGGAGAGACAGTAGAGTGTAGCCTTGTTGCTGATTAGTTGAAGTAAGTTGGAGCACAGGTCCAGACTAGCTGAAGGTGGTGCAGGGATGCAGAATACCTGAGTAGAAATCAGCCCAAGATAGAAATTTACTTTACTTGTGGCCATTACTGGCTCTCCAGGACCGAAGCAACTCCTTTTGACTTTTTTACCCTGAACTTTGCCTGCCAGGCAGCAATTCCTCCCAGTTGTGTACTGTCAAAACCAACTGTAAAACTGTAAAATGGTTTAGGTTAGGACCATCACTTGGATTATAGTCTAATAATCCCAGCGTAGGAGGTGGAAATGGTACACAGCCTTAGATGGTCTTGACTTGGAGGCCAACCTCAGGGTAAAAAAGACCCTCAAAGTTACATGAAGACATTTCCGTTTGTTTGCCACACAATCATTTGTCGTTTTGTGACATTTCTTTTCTTTTATTCAAACACAGTGTATGGTAAATGCGTGAGACTGAATATTCATAATGGGACTAAAAATCTAAAGCATGTTGGTCCTGTTGTTTGGGGCCCTTCACTCAGGACTTGGACACCCTACGGGAAACGGTTTGGTAGAAGACCCCGCTGAGCAGAGAGGTGTAGTCTCCGGTGCGGAACAGGTGGCGCTGGGCATAGGTGATGTCGTCCGGACGCCCTCTGCTCACCAGTGTGCGCAGGTTGGCCTCATTGACCTGGGTGCCAATGGCGATGACAAAGAGCTCCACCCCGGCATCCGCCACTTCACGTACGCGCTTCTGCAGCACAGCCTCGGTGACAGACTGAGACCTGCCGTCAGAGAACAGCACCAGCTTCTTTGCGCCTCCCGATGCGTCTCCACGGCCACGTAAATTCTTAACAGCAAAATCCATGGCCTCTATTACGTTGGTGCCGTCATTTTGGAAGGCTGCCTCTTCAATGCGAGAAGACAGCTGGGTCAAATTGGTAGTTAGCGGCTGCTCCATGCGGGCGCTCCGGCTGTATTGGCCCACACCCACTTTGACAGTGGCGGCCCTCTTCTTCTCTGCGGTCAGGAAACGCTCAGCCAAACGACGGACAAAGGTCTTGCTTGTCTCGAAGTTCTTCTGGCCCACACTGGCCGAGCTGTCCATCATCACCAAAATATCGGCACTTTCATCGAAAGAAACTGCAACACACACACATACAATACATCAGTGGATGTTTCCAATACTAATACAGACAGAACGTGAAAAAGGGAGGGAAATGTCACTATAAGATATAAAGATATAAATACCAAAGATAAGCATTAAAAAGAGCGAACAACAGTTCAACCTAATGTCAAACTATAACCACATAAAAAGAAAAACAGACTTACTGGGACATTTGTGTTTTGTCGGGCACGTCTTATCTGGACAAGAGAACAACAGTCAGTTTATTAGGAGTTGGTACAAAATATTAAATTGATAGAAATCACCCATGAGATGCATGTATATGTGTGTGTGTGTGTGTGTGTGTGTGTGTGCGTGCACCTATGTGTCTATGTTTACCTTGACAGATTTGGGATGTGAGGTTTTGCAGGAAAGTGTCATCCAGCAGCTCGGCAAAGTTGTCCAGAACAAAGGAAAAGCCTGGTTTGGGATCGCTCTTACAAACCATGTTATCAAGCCGCTCCTGGTTGGGCTGACGGCCTGCATAGTCCTTCACTCCTAAACCACCCACCTGGATTTGAGGAAAGAGATTTTTAGGTTACCAGGTGTGAGGGAAAAATTTTCTTTTCTAGCATCACACCATGGTTTTCACAGGGTCAAGAATATTTCCAGAGGTCCTGTCAGTTTTTCAGTTAAAGGGTCTACAAGTATGGCTGACTGTGTCTATGTAGGTGTATTGTACTTACCCGGACATTTTTACCACAGAGGACGTCGAGGGGAACCGTGTCCCTGTCAGTATCAGAACGTCCGTCGGTGAGGACAAGAACGACTCGGTTGTCTTGCCTCATCAGACTGATTGTGTTGGTTAGAGCGAATTCAAGGGCCTCGCCTGTGTACGTGGCCTCAGCCAGCCAGTTCAAGTCTCTCACTTTCCTGTGTGCACACAGAAAAAAATCAGATTAATGACATTAAAAAGAAAACACACAAGTCACGCTCATATGCAAAAACACGTATTTCCTGTTTTGCTCCTGTTTTGCTAGGAATGAAATGAAAGGACTGATGTTAATTTCATTGTCCCTTAGAGTTACAGAGGTCTGGATTGCGTTTTAGCCTAGCTTAGCATAAAGACTGGAAGCAGGGCAAAAGATTGAACACATGAGATACAACGTGTTAGTTATGTATTTTTAGAGGCGTTTTGCACTGCCTCCGGTAATTATGCTAAGCTAAGATAAGCTAAGCTAGGCTAATTATCTCCTGGCTCCTGCCTTGTTCTTTGCATTGACATATGACTGCATATAATTTCCGATCTTCTCATGTCACTCTTGAAGAGAAAGTGAATATTAAGTGTGAACATTTTAAAGCAGTGTAATTTTCTATTTACCATAAATATGAATACAAAAATGTATAACAAAAACAGCACTGGAGATGTTGGAAAGCAATTTTGATAGAGCTAGACTGCATCCCATTGCTTACTGTCTTTTGCTAAGACAGCAACAAGAGGGTTATGAGCTTATTTCATTACTAAAACACTGCAGACTTCCCTCTTAATACAGTCTGACAGATATAAAGTTGAGACTTGGAGAGGATGTAATCAAATACTGAAGCAATGAAATCAAACCTCTGCAGTGGTGATGCTGAGTCAATGCAGAATTAGTGCTTCAATATACAGTCAGAGAGGTGGCGGGGCTCTGGTTGCATGCATGCGAACTCACTGTTTGAAGTCGGTGAGGCTTAAAGCGTTGGATCCCATTTGGACAACTTCTTGGGCCTTCGATCCACTGTACTGCACTACACTCACTCTGGACTCATTAGCTGCAAACTGGAAAGAAAAGCATTGCATGGTTACTGTGTGTTTTGGTCTGTGTGTGTTATGTCTACAAGCATGTGTTTTCTTCAGTCAACATTTCTGCGTTCCCACCCATCTGACTAATTATATCCAAACTGGAAGAGGAGAGTCATTGGAGAGATATAAAAGCGAGTTCCAAAACCACACAATTCTTTCATTCACACTTTCTGTTTTGAGGTCTGATCTCAGGGCAGCGTTTTCTAACAGCTCTGAAATTGTTTTCAAAACTTTTTTGGTACTATTTTGAACAAACAACACAATCCACAGAGGTCAAATGTGGGTTATCTTACAAGGACTAGGCGTATGAAAATCAGTGCAGCCAAGATCCAAACCAAAGATATATTCAGAGAAGGAAATTACCTTGACTTGCTGGTCTTTGATCAGTCTGTCAATGACTGTAATGATAAAGTCTTTGGCAAGAGCAAAGTTTGTGGCACCAATACTCTCTGAGCTGTCCACAATGAACGCCAGGTCCAGAGATCCACACTTACACTCTGGAAACACACATAAACAAAATCACACGGGATCACAATAGCCATATAGCATGAGAAATAATCAAGATGATGACTGTACAAACTTACCACAACAAGCTGTGGGTGGAAAAAAAAACACAAATCAGAGTTAATTAACTGTGCATAAAAAAGGTAAAACAACAAAACCTGCCTAACCCTCACATTCTTTAGGCTTCGATTACATGTTTGGCTAATCAGGCACAGAGTTGAAAAGGGCAAAGTGTTTAATGTGGAGTGCATGTGGCTTCATTTCTATGAGTGTGCATTTAAGTGTGCAAAAAGTTGAGTGTTTAACTTACAGCAGAGCTTCATGATGATATCCAGAATTTCACATTCCTGAAGTGAGAGGTGGAGTACATGTTATAGTACGGCAATGCACTGTTAAATCACGTTACATAACTTTCAAAGGAAACACACACCAACCAGGTCCTAGACAGTTTGAAACTGCTTCAAAATAAATTTAAAAAAAAGAAATCATGACAATGGTAATGTTTTACTTCGGGATTTGTTGGTAAAAGGCTACGGGCTTCTGGGTTCAGGAAATTGGATGTGTGGCTTTGGACTGAATATGCAGTATCAGATTTAGTCAAAACTAGCTCAGCCTCAAGGGGGAATATTCTGTGGTGCTTAGCCACTCTGTCCTCTGGCAAAAAAGAGGGCGAGGGTTCAGATTAAACGAGCTGATTACATTTTTTTTATACTTACATCAGTTCCTGGTGGTCCAGGAGGCCCAGGAGGTCCCTGAAAAAGAAAGGAAGAATGAGTAAGAAGAGGAGATTAGAGGGCTGAATAATTCATCCTGATAGATGTGTTTATCTGTTTTAAGAAAAAAAAAACTGGCCAGACAAAGGTTTATCTGGTCTGATGTTGACAGAGCTAGACTGGATGACTGTTTTTTTTAAAACTGGAATAAAAAAAAGTGGTGATACTTTGGAAAACTCATTTGACTGCAAACCAGAATACCTCACTGAACCCACATCCACGCCCACACATTTGTGTGTGCTGCTATCTTTCTGCGACATGTGAATCCTTCAAAAGTTCACTGCGACAGCATTTCGTTTTTTTGTGCTCGGCTGCAGGGAAAACCATCTGTTTTGTTTTAACAGACATTAAAGTCAGTTTAAGAGCATTCTTTTCTGTGACAAAGAGGCCAGAGTAGTTTGCACACACAAGAGAGAGAGAGAGAGACGTTAATTGTAGACGGGAGAAACTGTCTCGAGAACACATGACGCAAAGGGTTCATACAGAAATATGCAGCAGGGAAACCAGCCAGAGAGAGACAGAAGACAGACGAGGAAAGGGAGGAGAAGAAGAAGGAGTAGAAGAAGAAAAAGAAGGAGGAGAAGAAGGAGGAGGATGACAAGGGAAAGACAGCAGGGAAAGTGTGAAAGGGCAGAGTTTGAGGCATTGGAGAAAATTTCTTTCACAGTGTTATATTTAGATCTGATCTGTGTTCTCTGTATCTTTTCACATGGTCCAATGCCACAAGCATTACATTTAGCTCAGTTACTGGATGTCTCTCTGATCAGTAGTAACTTCTGCTCACAGGCAGAGAAATAAACAGTGCTGGGTGTTCACTTTGTTCTTGTTAGTCCAGTCTGGTGATATTTTACATTTCTATATTTAGTCTCAACAAATCCAATGAAAAGATCCAAACCAATGATGAACTGATCCTACTAATTAGTGCCTGTGGAGCCACAGCCTGTTACAGCTTACTCCTCTTCGACTTAAACCACAATTTTTATCCCACTATTAAAAAACAATGATCCACAAGTCTTTGTATGGGAGTGAATGCCACAGACAGGCCGGGAATGTCGGTAATGATGCAGAGGCAGACTACCCCCCAGCACTGATTTCTTTCACAATAACAAAAAAGTTCAATATCACCAGACAATCCTTTAAATGAACTGTGTCAGAGGGTAATATTAAATTTGATATAATAATCTCACTGACTTGTTAAGACTAAAATCAGTGGCTTTTAAAAGATGTCATTTTAAAATGTAAATTTTAAGCTAAACTAGGCTAATCTTAGATTCAAACCAAACCTACTTTCCACTGAAGATATTTACAGAAAAACAATAAAATGACCCCAAAACTATGTTTGAATCTGGGAGCAGCAGCTCGTCTAATGTCTCAACTTGCATGCACATGCAGACACACACACACGCGCACACTATCAGCTCAGGTTGTTACTCCATGGTATTCTTACTGGTTTGCCCTCGGTTCCTCTGTGACCTTTGGCTCCTTTACGTCCTGGAACTCCTGGGACGTCGTTCTGTGTAAAAAAACAAAAAGAAAGAAAAAGGACAGAGATTTAGAGAGAGACAAAAACCTGCATATGCATATAGGTATACATACAACTACAATGTTTTGTAGTTACATGTGTTCTGATACAAACATCGATCACTGTCTGGCCGTAGCGTGCAATCATTTCAATGACAAAATGACAGATTTGACTCCTGTAGGTGTGTTTCACAAATTTGGAAGCCTTCAGAAGACTACAGGGGAACGTTCCAGCTGTGTACATGTGCTGCTTCTCTTCTAATCTTCCAATCATGTGCGAGAGAGTGTATCTGTACATATAACATTTAGGAGTCGACTAAAATCTTTTCACTGCCATTACATAAAGTGGTAGCCATTATCAGCCTGCGATACAACTTGATAAGTTTGTTTAATCCATTGTATTCAAAAATGACTTTGTATTTAATACTGGATTGAATTAATAATTTTTAGATTCTAGATTCATACAATTTATGTCTATAACAGTAAACATAAAGAAAAAAAATGCATCGCATAGCATTCTTCCTTAGAAGAATTGCTTGCTTATTTATCTTTTGGTGAACAAGATCTGCGATTTGAACAGATGTGTTCTGCCAAGTAAAGCAATGCTAATCCACAAAGAGTTTGCATGAACAGTATTTTTTTTTTTTTTGTCTGACCCAGAAGGCACAGGAAGCCACTGTAAAGGCTGAATGTTTGTTACAAGTTCAAACATTATGTTTGTGATAAGAATTCTTGGCACTGTATTTTAGGCTAGTTTTGACTTTTGTAATGCTGCAGTTTGGATGACCTGAGAATAAAACATCACTGTAGGTTCTGGATGATAGATTCATGAATTAAAATATGCATCTGACCAGATGTATATGTACCAGAGATGGAAGAATGGTGTCATTTGATGGTGTCATTCAACTGTTTGATGTGTGAGAAGAATCAGAGGTGAGACCCAAAAAACTAAATATTGGGCAAACACTCAACTTAAAAAATAATCTGGACCACTTGGTGGGACAGCAATGTAAATTCAGATGTCATCAGCATAAAAACAGAACTTTACATGAACTTCATGGAGAATGTTCCCAAATAGGGGCATATACCATGAGAAAAGAAGTGGTCCCAATATGGAGCCTTGAGATACCCCCACTTTAAAAATGTGTCAGTGAGTTTAAGTGTTTTTACTGTTTCAAATGTGCAACCCAAAAACAAACAAACATAAATCTCAGTTCATAAATCTCAACTTTTAATCATCTACAAACTTTTAGATGAATTTATTTACTATCTATCTCTTCTATCTATTTACTAATCTCACAATAGCAGTCCCTCAGTGGCTTTTTAGCTTTTTAAGAGTAGCAAATAGTCACTATAGTGAGTTTGCAGATTTTAGCATTGAACATGTGAAATGGTCATTTTGTCACTATCATCTTTCTTTCTTCTTTCAACGTCTCCTTTTTAATTTCCTCCATTACTTTCTTTTGTCTTTGCTTCTTTTGTTTTTTATTCCATTTCTTATTTAATTTCTTTGCTTATTCCTTCTCTTTACTTCAGCAGCATGAAATCCCCCCAAATGACGAGATACAATAACTAAAAATGTTAAATAGTCAATAGTTTACTGTATTTCATATAGGCCTATCTGACTTCTTTAGAAATGGAATCAACATGTCAAAACACTTCCAAAGACTTAGTTGAAGCCAGATCTGGCCTTGAGACAGCAACCAAAGCCCCTGCAGCTGCTCCACTCTGACCCATTGCTGATATATATGAGATTATGCTCCAGACTGTAGGACTGTGGAGAATAATGATTTTAACACTGTAAATCAATTATCTCATCTATAAGTTCCATGTTCCCACAGACACTGTTCCAAATGTAGGCATTTTGGTTTGAGGAAAGTGCGGACAGCTGCAGAGAATTACAAATTAATGTAAAATTGCCAATTGAGAGCGGAGCGTCATGCTCAAGAAATGGCTTTCAAAACAGCTTGCAAACACATGTGCAGATTCAAGAGGCTATTTTAAAGTAGTATTTACTCATGTACAACATTACATTACAGTATTTAAACAGACTTATCTTGTATTCTCTTCATCGAAAAATATACTGTAACAGAAATGTGACTCCCAAATGTCCTAAAATCCATACATAGTTTATCTTCTCTCTGCTCCAAAACAGTTGATTTGTAGTTACATAAATACTTATTTGCAGCTCAGCATGGCAGAAAGAAATGAGATGCAGTGAGGGCAAGAGGGCAGGCTGGCACTGTAAAGTCACAAATAACAATAAAACATTTTTGCTCTTTGATCTGAAGCCGACTTAAACCAGCTGATCTGCACTGCTGCTACACACACATCTACCTACAGTGGACAGATATGAAAGAGAACGAGAGAGAGAGAGTCGGTAATGCCAACCACCTGGCTTTTAACACACACATGCATAGTTGCTTGTCAGCCTTGAATAAGAACACACACACACGCGTGCACATACACACACGTTTCCAATTACTGCATTCTCAACTTCAAACGCTCTGATATATAGAACATGGGCCATATCATCCACATAATTACACACACATCCTGACCTTCACTTTATGATGTCATATTTGATGACACATAACCAGATGTGACTGCATCTGCAAATGTCATACCTTGTTGATTATGTGTATGTTATCATTCCAAAGTGTGTTTGACAAAAAGTTATAAACGTAGAAGTCAAAAGGTCTGTCTCCACCTTTATCTCCTCTGACACCCCCCTCCCATGTATAACCTCCTGTCCCCTCTGGCCAAAGAAAGTTCAGGCAACAAAGTACATGTCTGTGCAGTGTGAAAACATTTCAACAATTTAAATTAGAAATCCAGTTGCTCAAAAATTATAACAAGACCAGTGGCATTAAATTTGATTAAATTGAAAATGTTGTTAGCCGGTTTGATGTCCCATGATTTCAAGTCAAACTGGTAAGTGTTTTTTCCACTGTACTGTCCAAAACAGTGAGCAGCCGAGTATAAAACATGTGGGAACAAACAAGAGACTGTTCAGAGAAACAGATATAACGGCCTGTTAAAAAGAGAAAAAAAAGATGGATGCATGCCTCTGGGAATAAGGATTGTAATGGACTCATTTTTTCCACTGAGATAGACAAAAATATGGCATCTTATTATGTATTTTTATAAAGGACTTAGTCATAGATTGATGGATGGATGGAATAATGGAGCAGTAGCTGAGGAAAGATTAGTGATATTATTTTAGGGCAATAGTTAGACATTTTGGGATTCGCATTAATTTGCTTCCTTTCCAGGAGTTATATGAACAGATTAATACCACTCATATTTGTCTGTGAAATATGTAGCTGCAGCCAGCTGCTGATTTGCATAGCTTAGCACAAAGACAGAAAACAGCAAAAACCAAAGTACGAAAATGACAAGTTGCAGTTTTTTTTTACTGGGGTTATGTGTTGAAGTGTTTTTAGGAAGTACTGCTCCCGGCCAAAAACAAAGTTGGGCCGATAAACTCCTGTAAAACCACAAGTTATAATGTATTAATAAGTGAACTTTAAACATGGAGCTAGGCAGGGATCAGATCAGGTGATCTGGTTCCCTGTGTTTCCAGTCTTTAAGCTAAGCTAAGCTAACAGCTGTTGGCTGTAACTGCATATATAAAAAACATGAGACTGGTATTAATCTTCTCAACAAACTCTCGACAAGAAAGCAAAGTAGCATATTTCCTAAATGGGTTATTTATTCCTTTTAGCAAAGGTACTGCCAACAAAGTTACATAGATTTCATCAAAAGTCCATATCAAGAAAATTTAAAAGTGGAGCTCATTGGAAGACCATATGTGTGACTTTGTTTTAGCCCATATAATTTTATACTCCTGACGACAATTTCTAAAATTTACACACTAGTTTTTAGACCGATTCAGGCAGGCGTTGATTTATATTTCACTAAGAGGACCAGTCTATAAAAAGCAGTTAGCAAGTAGCACGTTCACACTTTTGTAAAGATTCCAAAACTTCTTCCTCTAAGCTAACTCATGACATCATGCATGTTTTCAGTTGGTGATTTGTTACTATATAATCAAGGTGAGGATTATGGTCCTTTATTACAGCTGTAGAATCAGTTACAGAGGTTATGAGATGGTTTCTGCATGCTGCTGTCACTACTCAAAGTAAAAAAAAGGGACAAAGTAAGCAGACTGAATGAATCATATTTTTTTATCTAATCCCTCCCTGTGCTCCAGTAACACACAGTCCTGATGAGTTGTAAACTGATCTGACACTGTAAATCCAGAGCTTACAAAGTGTGACTCCTCTTGAAGAATAGAGGTCACATTACACTGATGTACGGATGAGAGAAAAGTACAAACATGTGCAGAAATGTTTATGCCATGGAACGCAGACCTTGGAAATGCAATAATTTCAATGTAAACACGACCAAGTTGAACCAGGGGTTAAAGTGTTAAAACTGGCACGCTATATGGTCACGGCTGACACACATGTAGCGTTGCCACACAGACAGACACACACACACCAAAAGAGTAATGCAGCCCCTTGATCGTTTCTGCTCATTTCCTTGTATCCTTGACAACGACATATACACAGCTGCATCAGCTCAAAACCCTCTTCCCCAAAGACACACACGCACACATAAAATGTGTTCAGATCGACTTAAGAAAGCATTTTCAGCTGCACAACAGAAGGAGAGTGTGAGAGCGAGATGGGTGGACTGAGAAAAATAAGAGTAGTAAAGTATGTGAGGAGTTAATGCAGGAAAACAAAATGACAGACAGAAACTAAAAGACAAAATGTATTATTGTATATTATTATGCGTTAAAAGAGAGCAATAAAAGAGAAATATGTAAATGTGTCCATAAATCAAGTGTGACTCACATCCTGTAAGCGCTCTCTGCCAAGAAGGGATTGTGAAAAGATAAAATGAGATCAAGAATGAGAAGCAGCTCCAAAAAAGAGAGGCAGACTCACATCGGGGCCTGGATCTCCGGGATCTCCGTCATCTCCTTTGGGTCCAGGGGTTCCCTTGCCACCCTGGAGGTCACACAGCAAATGTTAGAGGTTAAGACAGCACATGGGTGTGACGATCGATTACACTGTAGGCAGTGAACTTCAAACATGGATACTGTTCAGTTTAAAGCTTCTTTACACAGCAAATAATCCATTCTGCATTAAATAATAATCAGTTGTCAGTTAAGGTTGAAAGAACACTTACATCCACACCAGGATCTCCACGGGGCCCAGGATAACCCTAAAAAAGACAGAAATATTCAGAATAAACAAATTTAAACAGAGCCAAGTGTCATGTGCACATGCATGTACATCATATACTCTTGCTACAGACCTGGAAGCCAGGACAACCTGCAGTACCATTTCCTGGGGCACCATCTTCTCCCTAAAAGTCAGAAAGAGAAACACTTACAGATCCATCCACATACACACACACACAAACACACACACGAACCTCATGGCAAGCAATATGATGAATGGCACACATCTGTCTCTCCCCCCTCTCTGTCTCCCACACTCACCCTCTCTCCAATCTGGCCTCTGTCTCCTGGACCGCCTTTGATTCCTTTCGATCCTTTGGGTCCCTGCGAGATAAAAGGAATGATTAGAAACATATGAAATGTAAATGGCATATATTGGCTGAAAACATGTGGATCTTGTCAAAACATTGTGTGTTTTTCTATGTCTGTGTCTGTGTGTGTGTCTGAGGGCCCACATTTTTACTGATTACATAATACTCACTGCAATCTGTTACAGATTATTGCTAGCTGATTCCCTTCTTTGTGTGATTACGAATAGCCACTTCTTAAAGTAATGGTTGATAATAGCTCTAATATACATGACATGGCTCTTTTTATTGCAATTGATAGAGTAAACTGCACATCTGTATGGATTCTAGAGTTAAATCAATGATGTTACAGTCGGAGCAGTGAAGTTGGATTTGGAACTGTTGAACAAAAATTCAAATTGTGTTTTCAAGTTGGACCCTATGACTAATAGAAGAAAAGCTCATTGAATAAATAGGTTGTCAGGCATATGTGTGCGTTTATCAATTATCCCTGTACATATGTGTGTCCTGTTGGACTCACTTCTGGTCCAGGTGGTCCTTCATCTCCTCTGTAGCCAGGAGGCCCGTCCCTGCCATTCACACCCTGGAAAACAACAGCACCGTTAATGAGACACCATTAAAACACGTCTCCAACAAAAACAGCCACAAAAAGCACACTCAGCTGAAGAAAAAAACACCTGGCAAAAGGCTAAAACAATCAGTTTGGTTCTGAGTCCTGCCTCAGCTGAAGAAGAAAAAAAACAACAACTGGCAAAAGGCTAGCTGAGGCGGGACTTTTTCAACATTTCTTCATTGATTGTGTTCATACTTGACTCTAGAACTCCCATGAATCTTTGGCGATGGCAGTCTATTAGAGCTGTATGGCTAGTGTAGTGTTAATACAATTCTTTTTAATTTTACTGCCCTTTCCAGTTTCCTCTGGACCTCTGGTGAGATCCAACAGACCTGAAACCACACCCAACAGTGATGTCATGGTGTCCTGGAGTACATTTCTCCATCATTGCAGTTAGGTAAGAAGTTAGACCACTAGAGATCAGCAAAAACAAGATTTTCAGCCTCTGTTAAAGGACTCTTACAAGATTTTTTTTTTCATATTTTTGGCCATTAGTTTTTACTACTTAAAAAAAAAGTTTTAAAGTACTTTTTACATAAAATCTGGTTACACTGTGGCATCCTTGCTACAGTAAATTGAAGCAATAGTTGACAGATGATTTGATTTCATTGTGAAATTCTGCATAATCCAGTTGTAAAAAAAATATTTTTTTTATGCATGATGATGTTTTTCATCTTAAGTGTCAAAACGGCCATTATCAGAATAAGATCATAGGATGTCAATATGTGCTCAACTCAATGAGTTAAAATGTCCTGAGCACAGAGTCCACAGATCTGCAGTTTAGCCTCCCAGTAGCCTGTTTTGAAGTTGAAGTTTCACACTGTTTTGAATACACATCAATATTACTGTAATCCCTTTGAATTCATAGCTGAGACACGTTGAACCTAATTTGGCTCAAAGATCGGACACGTATGAAAACACGTACGTATGTGTTAGCTCTGACAAAAGTCAAAGAAATACGCCTTCCAAAGCTCCAAAGCTGTCTGATTTACACATTGTGTCTTCTGAATCTGACTCACGACTTAGTGAAATGGAAAACAAGACGTTGTTGTTTATAGAAGGAGTTAGCTTTTGAATTTCCTGAGAAACAACAGCTGTGTCCAGCTGCTGCATGCAGCACCCCCGGTCCTGTCGAAGTGAAGTCACAGATTTTGCACATTGTTGAAATGGAAAAAAAACCAACTTAGAATGTGCTGATGGGTATTTTCCCTGTTTCCTGTTTGCATAAATCACAACAGGGCTCTCTATGCACCACTAGATGCACAAAGTTGAAATAAATTGTTCTCTTCTCTATAGATAAGACAGAATATAGGAACATTTTACAAAATGTCAGAGAGCTTCTTTTAATTTCAAGTTAACGTTGACAAAAAAGCTATTACAAAAACATTGCTAATATGTTACATTAAGTGCTGTACACTGTGCATACTGTACTATAGCTTGACAGTGTTTAATGAGTGTAAATGATGTCGAGCACATTACTGCATTTGAGGATACAGTTTTTCCTGAGTATATGAGGTAGACCCAACGTCAGTTATTCCATGTTTCTGTACTATTTAGTTCGGTTACTATTCATTCAGCTCTGATGAGGAAAGAAAGCAGCACAAAAGAGCCATTGAACGTTCTGACATCACGGTGGTTACCACAACTAACGCTTATAACGTATTATTATTATTACACTGCCTGGTGCCTTATTAAGAGAGCCATACTGAGGCTTTGGCAGGAGCAGATGGAGAGAAGAACTGAGTCAGAGGGGAAAGAGTGAGTGTTGATGTTCCCAGGAGGAGTAAAAGCTGAGAATGAGAGAGGGGAGATGGAGCATGTAGGAGTGGGCAGCTCTCTGGGGCTCCAGCCAGGTTCGCCTCTGTTTAAGCTTCTGCACAAGTAACCTCCCTCCCGCAACATAAAAAATGGATGCGAACACATGCGCTCATGTAAATGTGTGTGTGATTATATTTGAGTGTGCCTTACAGGGTCTCCGTTGGGGCCAGGTGTGCCCTCCCTCCCCGCTTCTCCGCGGGGTCCAGGATCCCCCTGGTAAGGAAAAGAACAAATCAATAAAGTGACTGAAAGACAGTAACAATAGACAATTAAGCAGAGAGTGCCAAGTTTTATGAGTTCGATCAGTAGTACATGAGAATAATAACAGTGGGAGGACGATTAAGGTCAGTGTGGTTGCAGTCGACTCATTGAGCCAAACAGCATTTCCCATGAATTTCTTAGGAGAAGGTCCTGAAATCAGAGTGACCGCAGATCAGCCCTTCATCCCTCCTCCTCATCCTTATCATCACTTACCGGGTCTCCTCTTGGACCTCTGTTTCCGGAGGAACCTTGCACACCTTTCTCTCCAAGTGTTCCCTACGAGGAATTTTAAAGATATTAAAACATATTTTGGCAGCTGTCACACACAAACACTCTCACAAGGTCAATATTAATCCTATTTACTCTCTCGCCGGGAGGTCCATCTGGTCCTGGTGGGCCCTGAAACACACAGACACATAGCAGGATATTAGACAACTCATTAAAGATCACAAAGTTTCTGGCGTTGTCAGGAGCTTCATCACTTACATCGTCACCGCGCTCTCCTTTGTCCCCGTCGCTTCCACGAGGGCCTGGGTCACCCTGTCACAACACAGATATTTACACATTTATCATATTTCCTGCTTTGTGTGATACACTCCGTACAGATCTTTTGTCGTCATTCTTGCTTTCTCTTTGCACTGATTTACCTTAGGTCCCGATGGACCATAGTTTCCAGGTCTTCCAGGCATGCCGTCTTTTCCAGGATCTCCCTGAAATAAGAAGAAAATGTCTTATCACAGACCGCTGAAAGGCTATTTGAAATGTTCTAACAGCACAATTTTTTTTTCATATCGTACTTTTGCTCCTTTCAGTCCATAAGGACCAGGGTCTCCCTTTGGTCCAGAATCTCCCTGCAGTCCCTGGAAGCAGAAAACACAGAGAGAGTGTCAGCACATGATCATAAGCAGCTGAAGCCACAGTACTCAATTCTCAGAGGCTTGTACGTATAGGCAGTGTGTGTGTGTGTGTGTGTGTGTGTGTGTGTGTGTTTACAGTATGACTATACAGCCTCATTTAAACAATCTGACAGCAGAGAATGTAAACGAATCAGTGATTAAGAACCAACGGCCTCAGTTTGCCTTCCCCGGGGCTCCAGATGCAGGGAGTGATGTTGATCAGGGCCGCACTGACAGCAACGTTCCTAAACATGCTGTGGCTAATGGCTAATCTGTAGACAATGTGACTGAGCCTCAGGCAGATACAGAAGTGGCCTGCCTCAGTATGTGTGTCTGTTCAAGAAAGAGTGTAAGACAAAAACATGTAAAGATGTGTGTGTGTGTGTCCTACACCTACACACCTCAAACCTGATGTCAGTGTTTTAAAAACTTGTAATTGGTGTCTATCTGGTTGTGAATCAAACTGTCTACAATGTGTGACCTCAGCGTCAGTGGAGTCCATGACCATGACAGAGGGATTATTCTGAGATTGACATATACAACTTACATCTGATCCGGGAGATCCTTTACAGCCGGGAAGACCAGCGAAACCAGCCTCACCCTAAGGAGGAAAAACCAGAGAGACAACACATCTTCAAACAACTTGATCAAATCAGCAAAATACAGACAGCCAGATAGCCAGACCTCTATTGTTTGCATGTTGAGGTCTGTAACTCACCTTGCGTCCATCAGTTCCATCCCTTCCCCTTTGACCTTTGTCTCCCTGAGAAAGAGAGAGGAAGATTAAAAGATAAAAAGAGTAAGTAAAACAGGAAAGTGATACAATGATTTATGCGTTAGATTTTAGAGCAGCCATTCTGAAGAGAGGTGTTAGGAAGAGCTTACCTTGAAGCCTTTGTGTCCTCTTTCACCCTACAGAGAACACACAACATTAGTCAGCCGTGTTCATGAGTTAAACAACACAGTAATCCCAGAATATACACAGAATTGTGTATGCTTTTTGTATTTGTGCGTTCTGATAGTACCTTTTCTCCTCTGCCACCACGGTCTCCCTGGAAACAGAAATACACACATCAGAATTATCATCATTACACGCAATGAAGTGATCACTGAGAAGTCTGACCTAGAGTCAGAGATCATCAACAGGTAATCAGCCTAAAAAATTCTAAATACTTTCATACTCACATTTGCAAATGTTTCCTAGCTTACATTTATGTAAAGCTAAAATGTGTTTTTTCATGTTTAAAGAGATAACAAAAATATATATGTTAACTGCTCTTATGTTACCTTTTACCTGGGCAAAATCCCAGAGAAACTTATATCAATTTAAACTACTTTTGGCTGCTAACAAGAAAGCCATCAGGTGGAAATAGCCAAAGACAAACCCACCAACAAAGGACAACAATCAATGGAAAAACTTACCTTTATTTTATGACTATAAAAACACAAGAAAATGACTAAAAAAGTGTGAGAAAGTGTGTGTTTATAAGATATACATATGTATATATAAACTTCATTCAATTCCAATGTGACACACTGTTGTTCGATGGTGATGTATCATCCATCACTTACAGCTTTTTTATCCATCAGCGCTGCTGCTGCTGCTGCTGCTGCTGCTGCTGCTGCTGCTGCTGCTAAATATAGTCCCTCTTGTCACTTTTAGTCTATGTTTCAGTACAAATAATATCTCGTATGTTTATTTAAGACTTAAAGGCACTCTACCTTCATTCCACTGTAACCAACTGGACCAGGATCTCCAATGTTGCCCTGTAACAGACATAGAAATATTAGATCATCCGAACAACTCTTCCATCAAGCCTGCATGACAAATCCAAAGAGATGTGAAGGAGGTCAACGGGGCAAGACACCTACCTTGATACCAGGATCTCCTTTCTCTCCTGGCATTCCTGGTCTACCTGACTCTCCCTGCAGAGAACAAAAGAATGATGTTGATAATGTAGAGTTCTGTACATTTGTGTATTAGGTTGCATTAGGTTTCTGTATTTGTATGTTTTCATTTTATATCATCACACCTTAGCTCCAGGGTCTCCTTTCGGTCCTTTTTGCCCTCCTGGAGCCTGTAAACAAAACAATAAAACACAAACAGTAAAATAATTGCTCAAAAAACAAAGATAAACAAGAAGTTATGTTGGTGATAAGACAATGAATGGCTCACTTACATTGCATTCGAAGGAGCAACACTGTAAAAAAAAGAAAAGAAAGATTATGATCAATTATAAACAATAATGTTGATTGGAGTCAATTGAATTTAACATCACCATGTTTGATGGTCAGTTTTTAAGATATAGTTTTAGTTGGTTTTGTTGGAAATGCCAAAGTAGGCAAGATTATGAATATCACTGTGATCTCATTCGGCTTTTCATGTGTTCATTTCAGCTTCCTGTAGCTGTCCTGTCTGACCCCTCCTTGTTTACATGGCAGTGGAGACCAGCCATAACAAGACTTAGTCAGCAGCTGAGACAGAATCAGAGGAAAGTAATTACCTAAAATCTATAAAATCAACACTAAACAGACTCTGTAAACATCCTAACTACTTTTTAGTAAGATTTATTGCATTAAATAAACAACTCTAGCAGCCACAAAGTAAAATACGTGGAGAATTTTGGTTTTGAAAACTTTTAAAGTTTGATGTTGTATGTTGATGATGTATGTTTAGCTCAGTTGGTAGAGCAGCCGCCCCATGTACAAAGGCTGAGTCCTTGCTGCAGCAGCCCAGAGCTCGAATCCGACCTGCAGCCCTTTGCTGCATGTCATTCCCCTTATCTCTCTCCCCACATTCCTGTCACTCTTCAGCTGCATCTATACAATAAAGCTCGAAAAAGGCCAAAAAAATATCTTAAAAAAAAAAACTTTTAAAGTTTAAAATATAGAATAGATTTTAGATCTGCAATACAGTCATTATGCATAATTATTATGTAACTACTAATTTAAATATAAATTCATTAAACAAACACAAACAAAAAGATTTCCTTTTAAAAAAATAATTTAAAGTCACATACCGTATCCCTTGTCTCGTTTTTCTGAAATGAAAAAAAAAGAAAGAAAGATGATGTTAGTTTAAATTTCAAATATTAGAGAGAGAGACAAAGAGAAGAGAGGATAAGAGGATGCGTACAATCATATTAATGATGGTTCTAATGGTTCCGGTCTTCGTGGACCTGGAGTCATCTGCAGCAGTGAAGTTCTGTCTGTAGGTCTGGTCTGTGGCAATGAGTGACAGCCTGGTGTCCTAGTGAGACACAAAATAAAAACAACATCAACATGTCTGAAAATAGCACCTACAGCGTAATACACTTTCTGTTGAACTGTATGTGACCGACTGATGACACAGATCTCTAAAAGCTGTGAAATCTTGCGACATTGGAATTTTTTAAGCGTTCACACAGTGTGAAAAGTGACTTTTAACAGCAAACCACACAAACACCTGACAAGGCATATTTTAAAATACTGTATGACCTGCAGAATGATGTCTCTTAATGATATGTGCTTTAGCTTTAGACCTTAAGAGTAATCACATTTTTAGACACTTCAATTCACTTTATTTTACTTTACTCCACTTCAGTTCAATTCAATTCAATTCACTTAACGTTACTTCACTCTTGTCTTCACTTAATCTTACTTTAAGTTACATTTTTTAGACATTTCATTTCACTCTACTGTAAGGTACTTCCCTTGACTTAACTTGATGGTCTTGACTTCACTTTACTTTAGTTTACTTCACTTCATCTTACTTTGTTAGTTCTATTCTCTTTACTTCTCTTTACTTTAGTTTACTTCCCTTCTCTTCTCTTTAGTTTACTGTGCATCACCCTACTTTATTTTATTTCACTTGAAGGTACTTCACTTTCACTTAACGGAACTTGTTTTCAGGCTCAGTTCACACTGTCAGCAGGGTTGCACATAGTCAGACATCAGATTTCACTTCAAATGGTTGTTTGAGGGTTAGAAATTGGTTTTAGGGTCAAGGTTAAAATTATTTTAAGGTTAAAAGGTCATTTCTGTAAAAGATACGTGCATTCCAAATTTCTGATGTAGCTCATATTAAGGATCAGCAATCTCAGTTGGCCAGATCAAGTCGGTATTTTAATATTAACATCGAATCTTTTTAATAGCGAATGATTTTGCACTGAATAAGAACTTGTGGTTTTGTCTCCCATCTGTTAACACTGAGAATGGATAACTTCTCAGCCATTATGGACATAGACCAATAACTCTTACAAATGAGCATGCACAGTAGATACTGTGTAAAGCTACAACAAAAAAGTCTTAAAATCGCTGAAAGCTCTTTCCAATACTGTGTTCATGGGGGACCCGATCACTCACAGCATGGCCTTTAACCTTTATTCTCTTAATTTTGCGGTATGGATTGAGGTTATGTATTTAGTTTTGGCGAGGGTCCCCACAAGTATATAAATACAAATGTGTGTGTGTGTGTGTGCTTTGTACCTCCTGGTCAGGTGAAATGGCGACAGCAAACACTTTGACTCCATGTTGCCTGGCCTCATTAGCAGCCTCCTGCACACCTCCACATGGCTCTTTGTATCCAGTGATAGGATGACCATCAGTCACCACCACGATGTACTTGTTCTCATGGTAGCTGGAGCCCCTGCATGCAGGCACACAAACACACATGTAAATTATGTCACCCTTTTTCCAACTTAATCTGCTAAAGTGTTTGTGTGCGGGTTTTAATATTACCCAATAAGCAGCTCAGCAAGACCACTCTTGATGGCACAGTCAGTATATGTGCCCTTGCCGATGTATTGGATGCCATTGATGCTATTCTTCAGGGCCTGGCGCTCAGTCGACAGGTCACTCAGCTCTTTTACAACTTCGACGTCGTCACTGTAGTGGAGTGCTCCTGAGTTCCATGTCAGGATGCGCTCACATGCGTGACGCCTGCATAAATAGAGGCATTAAGTAGAGTAACAGTCATCTAATGGTACAACCATCAAGTCAAGACAACACATGACAACATAAGACACATAATTTGCAACATGGAGCAGACAGGACAAGACAGGATGTTTTTGCTACTTTATGCTTGTTCTGTTAATCTAGTCTATTTCATCAGACCGCTTTGGTTACTAATTATTTTTGAGAGATTTAAAATACAAATCCTGCAATGACTGAATAAAATAGGATGCATATAGCTTAAATAATGTAATAATAATGAGTCATAATATTATGACACTTATTTATACTGCAGAAAAAAAACTTTTCTGAAAATACTTCTGTACTTTTACTTAAAAAATAACTTAACACCAAAAACAGCATTTCGCTTCCTGGTATGGTTAAAAGTTTCAATCAGTAATGGGGGTGGTCAGCCGTGCTGTATTGCACATGTAACCACACCCAGCTGTGATGTCACAGTGTCCCAAAGTACACCTGTACATCACTGCAGGAAGAAGACAAGGTATACCACTAGGGGTGTTAAATTACTCTTTAAAGAAGATGCTAAAGGCAAGCTTTACTTCTAATTGAGTATCTTTCCACTGTGGTAATTAAAAGATCTGTGTGTGTGTGTGTGTGTGGCTTACGTGTTCTGGAGTTCATCTATGAATTGATTGGTGAATGCTTTGATCTGGTCAATATAAAAGTTGGGAGGTTTCTGTCGTAGGGCAACACTCTCAGATGTATCCAGAACAAAGAAGAGGTCAACAGGACAATCTGCTCATAAAACAAACAAACAAACAAACAAACAAACAAACAAACAGAAGATGGCTGTCAGCAATATCTTACATAATCTCTTAAACAACCATAAAAACTATTGAAAGGTGAAATCTATGTAGTTATGAAATCCAAAATGCATTTAAGATCAATCGTCCACCATCAATTCAAGTGATGTCAGCACAGGTATCACCATGCAGAACTAGGCCAACATGATGCTGTTTGGAGCATCTTGCATCACTCTGGGTGTCATGGGGCTGATCTGACCTCATCTATTCATCTTTATACATGTTGATTTATGGCAGGTGCAGGCCTGTACTGACTGACTGCACCCATAACCTGTATACATACACCTGTACTATTAACTGTTATCCAGCACCTTGGCAGGAAAAAAAGAGGTTTCACCACCTGCTTTGGTTCTTTATCACTTTGGCATCCACAGCTCAGGTAGATCTTAGTCTGTATTACACCATACGCCTACTATCCAGGCCCACTAACAAGAGACCAAACAAGGGCCTGCTCAGGGTGGGCTAGGCTACTGTCACCCTCTGATTTTACTTTCAGTTGCTATGTTATCTGTGCTGCTGATTTGCAAGTCTTCCCAGACTTCGGAAAGTACGCAGCGCAGAGACAATGAACATCTGGACCAGCTCTTGCAGCAGACATCTCTTCAGTATGTGCCATGTTACATTCAAACACTGAAAGATCACTTTACATGCAACACAATGCCACAAACACGAGATGATAGAGATTTTTTTCGTGGAAATCACAAAACATTTTCAGCAAACTTACCCGCAAATCTGCTTTTCTGGTCCTGCGTTTGCGCCCCAGTCAGGAAAATGCACAGCAGCGCAAGGAGACCTCTGAAAGTCCCCATGGTTAAACCGTAAAAAACACCTAAAAACTATAAAATACAGCACCCCAGTCCCCAGAAAAACAAACACCGAACCACTCCGGCCCCAAACCCGGTACCTCTACAACCGATTCGGCGAAATTTTCGTGATCCAGCGCTCCGCCGCAATTTGTCCGAGGTGGTACCCAGAGCGCGCAGAGGAGGACCAGAGCGCACGGTGAGGGAGGAGGAGGAGAAGGAGGAGGAAGAAAAGTTCATGCGCGCTCTCGGGAGACGATTAGCAGGAATTGACTAGAACGCGCACTGGCCCAAAGTTTATACAAAATCACAGATATGCCTGCTTCCTTAAAAGGGTCCCCAGAGACACGGATACACAGGAATAAACACTAAACCTGCTGACTGTGAAGGAGGCTCCAATGTACACACACTGCAGTTTTTTTTGGGGGGGGGGGTTCTTAGAGGGGGGGGACTGATGCTGTGTTAGGATTTAATGATTTCAGAACAAGTATTAGGATAAATAAGAAAAGGTTTATTCATACAGGATCAGACCCCACTTCAAATGCCATGTAGAAAACCAAGAAATGCCACCGTGAATAGACGCGCAATGGAGTAATGTCATCAAAACTTAATGAAAAGCAGCTGACGCACATCTTGGAAGCATTTTTGTATTTTCTTTCTGTAAAACTCTCCTTTCTGTGGAAGATGGAGGGGGGTACATCTGGTTCACTTCTTTGTCCAGACAGAACATAAAATCAAGTGGGGGGGGGGGGACTCTTCACTCCCCTTTTCCTCGGAAGACGGAAGAGACACAGTGCCATCTAGCGCTCCTTCTGACCCGATCCTGGAGAGGTCTTTGGAAAGACATTAAGCATGCAGTGAGACACTTTTCATGGAAGGCAGAGGTGTAGGCGTGGGTTGTTCATTTGGCAAGGTGTGGATGTGGGTGGATGTTCCACCAGTTGCCGTGGACATACATTTGTGTGTATACGCTCAAACTGTGGGACTGCGGGGCAGGCCTGGCCTGGCCTCCGATTTTCCACTGAGATCACTGTTTCAGAGAAAAAAAAGTTGTGTGAAGCGGGAGGGGGGGGGGAGGAAAGGAAAGGGAGAGGGAGAAAAGGGGGGCTGAGGAGAGAGAGAAAGCGAGAGGGGGGGACATCTGGTAATGATCTGTGTTTATTAGCAAGCTCTCATAGTAAATCTGTTGGATTTTTGGCAGCTATGGGAGAGTGTATAAATTGTGATGCATGCATTTTGAGGTGTCTCAATACCAGTTTTCATGAGGAATACATTACTCCATAAAATCAAATTCTTGAAGAATTCATTAGCCAAACAGTTTGGACTGTTTTCAGTTTTCACAACCGAATGATTCTGTTCAAAGAAAGGCACCTTTTTACAGTCCTGGAGCGTGCAGGTGGGACTGAGATCACTGAGAAGTCATTATCTTTACCCCACAGAGGAAACGAAAATACTGCATGTCCTCAAAAGGTCAGCATGTTGAAAGAAAATGCAAAAACACTGCATGCTTCCTAAAGCCGAGAGGTTCTGCATAATGTCTTGGGCACTGCTTGTTGGCAGACAGGATGTAGCACGAGTTTCCACAGGATCCCGACACTCAGTGGAGAAGATTAGTAGCATTTCTTAGTCAGAGAGAAAGCAGTAATAGTGCTGCAGTACAGCCAGTGTCTCCAGCCTGACGATGTTTTTCTTTATATGTATAACGGTTTGTGGTTTTTAACATCTTGTAACATTTAACACACCACAACATTCATCTCTGGGGTTGATCTTCCCCAGAAGATGATGTTGAAAGAATACGATTCAAAAGCTACTCTATGCATTAGTGACCACCGATGAGATGGAACACAAGAACGGAACAAGGAAGAAACTGAGAGGGAAAAAAAGGAAAGTCAGTACAGATGGAAGAGATTAATCACAACGACCCTGTTAGGATATGACTTAAGACTTCATCTGCCTGCGGTCCAACTTAACTTACAAGTTACTGGGAACTGTGGTGGTCCAGATCAGACTTTACTCTTTAACTAAACTGGGCTACGGCAGCACCATGAAAACAAAAAGTGAGGAACTCTTTTTGTTGACTTCAGATATTGTGTGGCGTCTGCCAAAACATCAGGAAATTGCAGCCTAATCAAGACTCCAAACCACACCAAATAAAGTTAATGACAGGAAATGGGCCAGCCTAACTTCCGCTGAATCAATCAATCTAGTCTCCTCAGGCATCTTCTAAATAGTCTCAAGTTGTTCCAGTCTACAGCACAGCAACAAATACTGAATGAATTAAATTTGATTGATTGTTTACTGGTCACCAAGGGACAGCACTGCCTGGAAAGAAATGGGTTAATGGTCCCCTACTGCCATCTAGTGAAACCTTTTATTCTCATGTCCACACTTTGTCCACTTTGTCTGAGAACTCTTTCAGATGTTTTCTCTGTTAAATAAATTCTGTCAACATGTCAACAAAGATTAACCAAGGTACTTTAATTTGAAATTCACAAAGTTTGCAAACCATAATGGGGCATATAAAAGGCCAAGAGAGATAAAGTGTTTTCAAATAAATGGTGTCATGATTTCAACTTTCACTCAATAATTAGTCTTTTAACATATTTACAGAGCCAACATTTTCCTTTCTATTACTTTTCAGGCCTTTCCAAAAATATATTTTCAACATTACAGATTCTGAACATACTGTATCTAACCCGAATAATATCCAGGACAACATCCAAACATACTCATGCATCTGAAATCAATGTAAGAAAAAAACAAACAAAGCTGTAATAGGGGACAAAGGAAAAGAACAGGCCATTTGCTTGTGCAGATGTTAAAGGAATGCTTCGACATTTTGTGAAATACGCTCATTCCCTTTCTTCCTTAGAGTTAAATAGATTGATACCAGTCTTAAAGTTAACAGCCAACAACCACATAGCTTTGCTTAGCAGTATAATTGGAAACAGATAGAATAACTGTTCAAAGTTTAAAATAATACCTACGAGCACCTCTAAAGCTCAATAATTAACATGTTATATCTTGTTTGTTTAACCAAAACTATAATGTAAAAATGAACATTTCTTAGCCAGGCTGATTTTTAATGCCAAAACCCCATCGGGCATGTCTCTGTCACATCGTCGAACACACGAAGAACGGACCACAACGGGACAAGTGGGGTTTGAAAAATTGACTAGAATGGCCGTGATTAGCTCCGGCAGCCGCTGCCCACACAGAACGCATCACATCGGTACCCGGTGGAATTTGGCCATACTGGGCAGCTGTCTGTCTAGCAGGTTCCCCTTGCTTCGAGTTTTTGTACTAAGCTTAGCATCTCTGGGTTTCAGCTTATTAACAGAAAGAAATTAGAGTGGTATCAAACTTATCTCACTATCAGCAAAACAACGGAATAAGTGCAATTTCCAAAATGTCAAACTTTAGATCGTTAAATCACATCATCTATGACAATTAGCTAATGTGTTACTTTACAGTGAAGAGGAAATTGAACTTTTCACCTCAATTTCAACAGCAACTGTACAGCATAATTTTATATTCCTCCATGTATTGCTTCATTAAGTTGGTCCATTGCAATTTTAGTAGCCTTCTGCTCCACTTTGTCTTCGAGCCTGACTCAGTTCATGTTGGAGTGACTTTTCAGGTGCCTCCTCAGATGGTTCAGACAGGTATAGGTCTTGGGACAGATTTGGCAGTGGTACGGTCTCACCCCTGAGTGGTTCAGCATGTGTTGCTTCAGCACACTTCCATCTGAGAAGGCTTTGCCACACTGAGAGCACACGTACGGCCGCTCTCCTGTATGCACGCGCATGTGAACTGTTACCTTGTGTGCCATTGTAAAACCTTTGCCGCACACTGTGCACTTAAACGGCCTTTCTCCTGTGTGGGTCAGCCTGTGGGTGCGCATTGCACCCATCTGGGAAAAAGCCTTGCCACAATCAGGGCAGACGTGCGGCTTCTCCCCAGTGTGAACCCTGGTGTGACTCCTCAGTCCTCCCGCTGTGGAAAAACATTGTGAACAGTGGGTGCACTGATAAGGTCGCTCTCCTGTGTGAGTGCGCATGTGCTGCTTCAAGTCGTAGCGGTTTCTGAAGCCACGGCCGCACACCAGACAGCTCTCTGGTCGGTCATCGTTGTGGCGCAGCTCGTGGTTGGCCAGGCATTTTTCAGACAGGAAACACTTGCCACATTCCTGACACTGATAGGGTTTCTCGTGGTCAACTCTCTGATGGTACTTCAGCTCACTGATGCCAGGGAAAGTCTCATCACAGTATCTGCACCTGAAGCGATGGTTGGGGCTGTAGGGGAGCTGGTGTTCACTCATCTGATGGTTCCTCAGCAGGTGGGCCATCTTGAAGGTCTTTCCACAGTGAGAGCACTCGTATTTTGTCAGCAGCTGGACACACTGATGTCTGGCACGCTCGTGCAGAGACCTGAAGTGACAGCCACACTTGGTACAAATATGGGCAGCATTTTTGCACTTTCTCTTCCTGTGCCCGGACAGATGTGCTTCTGTGCGGAAGGCTTTGCCACACTGAGAGCACTTGTAAGGCTTCACCGCAGTGTGGAACCTCTGGTGTTCAAGAAACTCAAAACGATACTTAAAGCTCCTTCCACACAGTGGACAGTTATGTGTGACACGTCCTCGTGGGTAGATGGTTTTGATCGATGTTTTCCTGGACGACATGGATGTCGAGGAAGTCCGGCGAGCGGAGCCACTCTTCCTATGTTTACCTCCACTCATTAACTTGGTGGTCTCCATTTCACCGACCTCTTCGTGCCGCTGTTGATGTTTGGTGAGACACTTGGAGGATATAAAGCTCTTTCCACATTGCTTACACTGATAAGGCTTATCATGATCTACCTGCTGATGATACTTGAGATCACCAATTCCTGAAAAACCTACCCCACAATGGCTGCACTTGAAAAGGCGACTTTGGACGTGAGTTAGCAGGTGTTCCTTTAAGCTGCTCGTCTTTTGAAAACTCTTACCACAGTGCCCGCAATCATAGTTACGGCCTCGTTTTGGGCAGTGGTGTCTGAATTTCTCCAGTGAGGTTGGAAAACTGTTCCCACATTTAATGCACAGATATGCAGCATTTTTGCATTTGCGTAGCCTGTGACCGGCCAGCAGGGTGGCTGTTCTGAAAGCCCTCCCACACTCGGAGCAATTGTAAGGCTGCAGTCCACTGTGGACTCTCTGGTGTTCGATGAGGACTGAGTGATGCTTGAAGCATTTGTCACACTCGGGGCATTTATGCATCCCTGACTGCTGCCTCCTGCGAGGAGATGATGAGATGTCAGTCCTTTTCGGGGATTCAGGAAAATCAGTTGATGTGGAAGGGTTTGTAGACAGTTCTTCATCGAACATGACGATCTGAGGAACGTCATTATTTTCATCGTCACAAGCACTTGGGTGGGAAGCGATGGCTACTTCCAGTGACGGAGGGAGACACAGGGAGGGGATGAGGAGATCATCTGACTGAAATGGAGCTGGAGGGAAGATATGAGGAGAACATTACAACAAAGTGTTAACATAACTTCCTCTTCTTCAACTAATACACTATACACTGATTAGTTTATAGTTTATTGTGTACATACCAACATTACTCTTTGCCAATTTCCCATGGCACTGTTTGCTTTGGAGAAGAAATTTGAGATCCTCTCCGTTTGAGACACACTGCATGTACTCCTCAAGGACAGAAGGGGCAGCACTGATCCAGGAGGCAGTCTAAACAAGAGAGACACAACAATATGAGACATTTTCAATTTCAAGCTTAAAGTGGTCCTATGTATTGTTTCTCTTTATTTTCTCTCCCTCTTTGCACCTGTTTGAAATCTGGTATCGGCAGCAGCTCCTCCAGTCTGGTAAAGAACTCACAAACCAGAGTCTCCAGTGCTGTGTCGAAGTCGGGGCCGTACTCCACAGGAAACACATTCTGTCAAATGGAAAGAACAATCAGACACCTTCATCAGCATTATTCTTTATAATCAGACATTTTAATTTCTCATGGTTTGTTAGGTAAAACTGAGAAAGAAATCACCATTACCACATAAATTAAATATTAAATTAATGTTACCTTGAGGAAGTGCTCTCGGCCATCAGTGTCTTCAATGAGGCCCTGCACCAGCTTCATAAAGTTAGCCTCTGGTGCTTCAATCACAGGATCATTTGTCTGGGTTACAAAACAATACACCACAGTCAGATAATGTTTAGACAAACAAAATATAACATGAACATAAAGAAAGTTAGAAACATGCAAGGCTGCAAATAATTATTTCTTATTATTGATTAATCTGCTGATTATCTTATGTGTCAATAAAATGTCTGAAAATAGTGAAACAAACATAAACCTGCGACAATTTCCCAAAGCCTGTTGCAGTGTTTGCAAATTGTTTTGTGAGACCAAGAATCAAAAACTCAATCATATCCACTCATATAAGACAAAACAGGAAGCAAATCCTGATACCAGAAATGTTGGAACCAGTCAAGTGTATTGTGTCAATTGATTAATCAATCAAAATAACTGCAGTAATGGATTAGACTCATCATTTCAGTAAAAAACACTCACCTCCTCGATGCAAGAAGATCGGATTCGGTTGAGGTGCGTCTCAACAGCTTTGAGATCTTCAGGATGTTCAGAACGCAACAGTTCAAGAGTTGTCTGGAGCAAAATGAATTAGTCCTCGTTATACATTTACATTTAGTCATTTAGCTGGCACTTTTATCCAAAGCAACTTACAGACAAGGGAAACAGTACAGTGTGACAAGGACATGTTAGTGCAGCAATAAGTATTGTGACAGTTCTAGAGGAGGACAGATTTGTCATCTCCAGTAAGTAGTACTAGGAGAAGATTTACTCTCTGAAGAGCTGGGTCGTCCTACCAGTTCCTGCTGTGGTAGGACGTTCCACCAACAGGACACAACAGACAAGAAGAGTCTGGATTGCCTTGTCATTATGTACAAGGTGGACTTCTTAAAACACTTACCCTCGCTCTCAGGCCCAGTGAGAGCAGCCTCCCTTCTCTTTTACTCATCAGTTCAGGAACAGCTTCTGTCACCATGGACACAAACTCCTCCAGTTTCCCATAGTGCTTTATATTGCGCTGGCGTACCACTTCCCACATCACTGCTGACATCAACCGAAGCGGCGGGACCAGGAGCGCCAGCGAGGACAGGGGGACGTTGAATTCTTCAAAGAGAAATTAGATTTAGTCTAAAAAAACTTGTACACTCAAAGCCCACATCCCACACATGAGTTCACTCATGATGCTCAAATATATCATCAATGTTTAAAAGATTACGTTTAATGTTAAATGCAAATAGTCTTTCATGCAAAGCCTTTAACAAATGATTTATTTTTAGGACGTAAGGGATAGAGCATTGCTAATATAAGACTGGTAGTGCCTGTCCTTACCAGCGTCTGTAAAGGCAGCACGGTGCGTTCACTGCCCTGTAGTATCCAGCCCAATGATGATATAGTATGAACCCTATATGGTACCGTTATATGAAGCAGCACACTTACATCTAGCTCTAAACACCCATAACATAGCTGTAGACGTTGGTATAGTCATCACATACTAAAATAAACACATTCAGGGTTTATACGCTGCACCGCACACTGTGTGCAAACAGCTCAGTGTGTATCTTATCATGTATTGAGTGGCCAATTTACTGATGGGACGAGAACAGCATATGTTCGCATGCAGCTAAGCTACATGTTAGCATAATGTTAGTCACTTTATTTCAAATTAAGACGTGTCCTGCTAACTGCCAGTCACAAACACCAAACAGTGCTACGTGTGGTTAATAAAAAACCGTCTTCGACCGTAGAAAAACGTTTTTAAACAGGAGGTACCATCACTGTTTGTGCGTAAGCTAACGTTAGCAGACAAGCCACTAGGCAGCTGCTGTCGCCTGGTAAAACCGGCTTATTATCGGGGAAAACAATTCTTGTTCCAGGGATTAGTCGAGGCCTTTTGCGCTTCAGCTAATCCTTCGCTTTAGCTATTCAACTAGCGGCATAATAAGCGAAAGAACACCCAGTTTTGTGGAGCTTTGCAAGCTAATACATACCCATGTCGTTCATTGTGGAATTCTTTAATAACGACGGAGAGAAAAATCTTTACGATGCACTATCTTTCATACTTTCAGTTAGCGTGCTAGCTAACCGCATACGGGGCCTCAGGCGCCAACTTCTTCCTGAAACGCGTTGTTCTTTCTGGGGAGCGTTGGCCCAGTCAGTGGCACTTTGTAACGGCGGGGTTCGTTTTGCGTTACGGGACAGCCCGGATAAGGCGATTCTTATTCACTTGACAATCTGAGGGAGATGCACCGCCCCCCCCGGTACAGTCAAATAACTAAATCTTAAAAACCGATGGTCAAACTTAATAAATTGCATTTTTTTTTTAATTCCTCTCTTTTTTTAATGTCTCAAAATCATCCAGATAATTATAAAGGTAAAATGATACTAAATAAATATTTGTAAAAACAAAACATGTATGCTTTGAATATAATCTTTAAAAAAAACAACAAAAAAACCCTTTTATTTCTTTATTTATATGTTATTATGATGTTTCGAGATCACAAACAGAATATTTATATCGTACAAGACCACCAAAGGATGTTTCATGCAGTTCAAGTACAAATTCTGCTGTTGTCAGGGACAAACAAATATGCTATTTTTATAGCCTAGTTGGAATTTACTGTTTGTTGTATGTTTTCTTAGAGACCCATTTAACATATAATTTGTGGCTTCAAAGAACAAAGGTAATACACTTTGCAATACACACTGCTGAGACAATCAGAACAGATCTCACAATGCAGGATCAGTCAGTAAAAAACAGAACTTCTAACAAAGCCTAATCTTTACAAGAGAGGGTGAATGTAAAATCTATTACACAGTGCATGAAGTCAACGCCACAGTCAGTACAGGCATGAATATTCACTTGAAAAATGCCGTGTGGTGATCATGGATTTAGACAGGCTGGTTTTGTGCTACACTGTGAGTTTTCAAGTGTCTCTTCAGGTGATTGAGGCATGTGTAACTCTTTGCACACAGCTGACAGGCGTAGGGTCGAACCCCTGAATGGTTCATGGTGTGTTTTTTCAGTTCGCTACCACGTGAAAAACCCTTCCCACATTCAGAGCAGACATAAGGTCGCTCCCCGGTGTGAACGCGCATATGGAGAGTCACTTTGCTCGCCATGGTGAATCCTCTACCGCATACAGTGCACTTGTATGGCTTTTCCCCCGTGTGGGTGCGCCTGTGTATCTGCAGCTCCCCGGCTGAAATAAAAGCCTTGCCGCAGTCAGAGCACAGATACGGTTTCTCTCCGGTGTGGGTCCTTACGTGTATGTTCAGGTTTCCTGACACTGAGAAGCGTTTCCCGCAGTATGTGCACTGAAATGGCCTCTCGCCTGTGTGACTCCGCATGTGAAGATTCAAGTCATGTTTGTTCCTGAAGGCTTTGCCGCAACGCACACAGATCTGTGTTCTCTGTTGCCTGTGACGTAGCTCATGGGCTGTCAAACAGGCAACAGAGCTGAAAAACTTTCCACACTGTGTGCACTGATTGGACAGCTCGGGAGGATGAGTCTTCTGGTGGGATCTCAGCTCACTCATAGAGGGGTACACTTCCCCACATTGTCTGCACGTGAAGATACGATTCTGGGTGTGAGTCAGTTCATGCTTACCCAGCAAGTGCATTTTCTTAAAGCTTTTTCCACACTGAGAACAGTCAAACTTCTGGACACTATGAACACACTGGTGTCTAAATCTGTCTTGTATTGATTGGAAGCTATTCCCACATTTGATGCAAATATAAGCTGCTTTTATGCACTGTGTCCGCCTGTGTGTCGACAGGTCAGAGGTCCTCCTGAAGGCCTTTCCGCACTGAGTACACTTGTAGGGGTTTTCTCCGGTGTGCAGCCTCTGATGCTCCAGGAGTTCATAGCGGTAAATGAAGCACTTTCCACACTGAGAGCATTTGTGTGCAACTCTCTGCCGCGAAGGGCCGATCATAGAGCTGGACAATACAGGACTCAAAGTAGATGTAGCGGGAGCCCAGCAGGTGGCTGATGCTTGGTCACTGAACTCCTCCACAATTTGAACATCAGGAATGCTGTCACTGCATTTGCCACCTGCTGTTTGCTCTGCGTTGCCGCTGTCCTGAATGTTTGTTTCCTTATCAGACGGCCATCTTGCATCCTGTATCCCCATATCTTGTGCTTTCTGAGGGGAAATCCCCTCAGATTTTCTTTGGTCTTCAAATGTTTGTGTGTTACATGCCACCTCTTTGGTGTTGGTCTCCTGCAGTGAAGATAATGATGAGAAAAGCCGCTGCTCTGAGGGCGAGGGCGCTGTTTAAAAAGAGAAAATTTCATCCATTTAAGGGTGCTTCTTGTAATATATCTGCACTGGGGCTGCAACTAGTAATAAGTGTCATTATCAATTAACCTGTCAGTTTCAATTAACTGATAAAACATTTTGTCTCAGCCAGGCAGACAGACTTACCGCTGGTATCCATCTTAGCCATTTTACCACAGTGCGTCTTGCTTCTGAGCAATAGTTTGAGGTCCTCTGCTTTTGATACACACTGCATGTACTCTTCTAGCACAGAGGGTGTGTCACTGATCCACACTGCAGTCTTTAAAACAAACAAAGCTCTTATTTTGATGGACTGGAACCAGAGAATCAAATCAAACAGTAGTTTTTATAGAATAAGTTTTGTCTTTACCTGCTTAAAGTCTGGTATAAGCAGCAACTCTTCCAGTCTGGTGATGAACTCACAAACCAGAGTCTCGAGAGCTGTATCAAAGTCAGGCCCATATTCCACAGGAAAGACATTCTGTGAAGTGGGAAATTTCAACCCAAAGCATGGATGTAAAACCTCATGTTACTGCAACATTTGACAATCAAACAAACTGTTCCTCTTCATATCTAAAATAACAATGGGGAAGAAGCAGAGACGCACCTCGAGAAAGTGTTCTCTCCTTTTTGGATCTTCCAGGAGTCTTTGAACAAATCTGACAAAGTTGGCCTCAAGAGCTTCATTTCCTGGATTAACCTGTCAAATAAAATATACACATTAAAATAAGTAGAACACTTCTTAGACAAATCTTAAAGGCCATAATTGAAAAAAGTCACACACCTGTTTTGAATAAGATGTCAGGAGGCTGTTCAGGCATGTTTTAACACCTGTGAGGTCTTCTGACTGTTCACAGCTTAGCATCTGCAATGTCATCTGGAGAAGCCATAAATCAAAACTCAAGGAGCTACACACAACTGCAAACAATAAAATCTACCCTGTTCATGTAACTTTCTGCCTACATACTGAAATCCAGGGGTGGAAAAAATACAGCAATAAGTTCAGGATATTTTCCATCCAATGTACTAGCTACAAATGTGACACTAGAAGTTTGATTAAAATATATTAGGTCCAAAAAAGCCCTTTATCCATTTGAAAGTCAAATAAATTATGGATGATATCTTTAAGGACAAAGCAAATGTGTATTGTAAGGAAGAAGCACTTTAAAAATCAATATGCAATAGTGATACTAATATATATTATTACAGAGTACAATGGTGCATTAGTATGTCTTACCTTTGCTCTTAAGCCCAGAGTGAGCAGTCTTGTCTGTCTGTCGGTCAAGATGTCAGGGATGGCTTCAGTTACCAAGGTCACAAACTCCTCCACCTTGCCATAATGCTTGATGTTCCTCAGACGAACCACCTTCCACATCACAGCTGACATCACCCGCAGGGGTGGAACCAGGAGCCTCAGCGAGGACAGGGGCAGAGGACCCTCTGCAAGGTGTACGAGATGACTGTAGCGTTATTATTCTCTCTAACAATACTACACTGTCACAGCAGAAACATAAAGCATTTATACCACAGAGTACCATCTGCACATTTATTGGCACAAAGTTGTATGGAGAACAAGTTTAAGCAGACAGATCACACAATCAAATAATCAAAACAATCACACAAAACAGGCTTAAAACAGCCTTTATTGTTCATGTATAGCATGAGAGGTTTCTTAGCTTGTTTATTTAGTGTTTTAATACTGCATTCTTGTCTCTGTGGACAAAGATTTGAACTATTTTTTCTTGGTTCATAAAATCTAAAGTATAAAACCAGCTCAATTAAATAAGCACTAAATTAAAAAGTATCGTTTAGGTTACATGTTCTTACACTGGGTTTGTCCACTGTCTGTCCCAGTTTGTTTTACCAGTACTCCACTTACATCCCACTAATAGACCAGAGCCCAACAAACACAGTTTCTCAGAGAAGTTATATAGTCATAATTAAATAAATATAGTATAAACTGCACTGTCTTCTCCCCTCGTGTTATATCCATCTTTGTTTGGTTATTATCAGTTTAATAAGTCAAAGCGAACAAGTTGCTGTTAGCAGACAAGCTAACAACATCAAAACAAACAACACTCGGGCAAAACACAAAATGTTACCCATTTTATTCCCCCGAGGAGCTGCGACAGGTGACCTGACACACAGGGACCTCTGATCATTCAAATGTTTCTTCCTCCTGCAGTCACTTTATCTCCTCATGCAGCACCCCGCTGTCAAACACAGCTGAACGACACCTCTGACTCTTCTTCTTCGTGGTTTATATTTCAGGCAGACATCCTGTAACTTTACCGCCACCTATTGTCTGCTAAAGACAGCTCACTGTCAGCAAAACATACATAATATACATGTCTGTTTGTTCAATACATCTTCCTCTACTTAGTTCAGTTTGTCTGTTTCTTTTGTTGAACTGTTTTTTAGTAACTATGCAGTGGATTAATATATCTGTTCTAACCTTGAACTTTACTCTTAATATTAAAAGCTAGTATTTGCCAAGCGGCATCTCTGTGGCTGTCAAGTGAAACTAATGTTGAGGTGCCAAAAACTGCATTTCATCAAATGACCACTTGAGGCTGACTACAGAACAAACCAGTCCCCATAAGTCCCCATGTTGAAATGGCCATCTTCACAGCAGAAATAAACATGTTTACAGCCTGGTACAAAAAACAGTTTTGTTTCATAGCTAATTTCCCCGTTCATGACAACTGTACTGAGTCTGATTTTTTTTTCCAAATTATATTAAAGCTTAAAGTTATGCATAATTAAGAGCATGACCACTTTGACTGACAGGTGGGTGCCATCAGAGGTGGCTTGTTTGAGCACCAGGCTTTATTAATCCCGCACTAGCTCCACCCATGATCCACATCCATCCATCTTTGCTGATTTTTAGATTAGCTGGAAGTGGAAGGGGCAAGATTGCCAAGTTGGCGGTGGCCAGAGCCACCATACTTTGAGCTTCCCAACGGCTTTTCAAAGACCTGTGGGTGACATCACAGATACAACATCCATATTTATATAGTCTATGGTGTGGGCCTCTGTAATATCTATTACATGTTTTCCAGTTAGACCTAAATGTTTCATGTTGTCTGCCCCTCTGTTGTCCCTTACAGACCGTTGTCTCTCTCCACATATACACAAACAAGTCACAGTATCACCTCAAACTATTACAGGTGCCAATCTTTCTTCAGGCTGACCTGTAGATGCATGAATCCCCTGGTGGTGGCAGTGAAGGCTCTTTAACAGGGAGGGCCCAGTATTCATCAGAAATAGAGTAACCATGGGAAAAGTAATTAGATAGTGCCTCATCAGACCATCTGGGCAGCATTAGCCATGATGACACCAAGTAAATCCCTGCAGTGTATGGTGATTGACAGAAGGGGCCTCTTCTACCTAAAAAGGCTATTTCCTCTACTTTTCTTTTTCTTTTTTTTCGGTTCTCGGCTCTTTTAGTGAGGTCAACCTCGATTTTGACTTTTTTTTGGCAGCACAGGACTAATACTTTGCAACCATAGCTAATACACTTTAATAAATAAAACTTGAAAAGTTTATTAAAATTTGAGTAATAGTAGCTTGTAGACTATATATATACAATATATACGTATATATATATATATATATATATATATATATATATATATATATATATATATATATATATGTCCTAATCACTGGATCACCCGTTTGAATGTATTTCACTTCCATTACCAGACACATAGCAAACAAATTGCCCCATGAAATTATATTGCCTGAAATTTGGAGGTGGATGAAAAGATGACTACATATGAATACTAATGTTGCTTCATATCTGTAGGATGTGAAGAAAGTTCATCTTTTCACTCAAAAGGTTTAAGTCAAAATTTTGATTAATTTTCTTTACTGGAAAAGTTCTTACTAATAAAATAATATATAATAATACATAATAATAATATGTCAGACTATTGGGATGGACTTAGGACTTGTTTGACAGATTTGAAGACACATAGACTATCATCTTAAAAAATCAATTACATTCCCACCGACCCCTCTGACTGATGACATCTTCATGTGACCTTCGTTTAACTCATTTGAATAAATGGCACACAAAGAACAGGCAATTCATCAAATGTTTTTCGTATTAGAGTTTAGCATAACCACATTATATGTAGACGTTTTGTAATGCATTACATTGACATTGCTGTGTTTTACTGTGCACTGGTGCGTTTTGTAATTAGACATAGTGCCTCTTTAATCTTTTTAAAAATGTTTGCTCTCTCTGATGAAGCTTTAATCTCTGCCACATGTCCAAATGCTTAAAAATCAGATCAATTACCAAGTCACATTCAGTCAAGTCATATTTTTCTGGCACTTCATGCTCAAACCAAATTAAATTCAAAGTCAGCATCTGTCTATTATGAGGGTGGATGACTAACATATTGTGTGTGTTTGGTAGTAGTGTCAATGCATGCGTGTCTACTTGTGTACTGTATGTACGTGTGTGTAAAAGCGAGGAAGACAGAGAGAGTGTGTGCATTTGTGTGTCTGTGAATGTGTAATTAAAACAAGTGATTTTTTTTTACACACAGATTATCCCTCTATCCCAGCTGGTCAGAGTTGGATTTGACCAACCAGAGAGAGGAAATCTCTTTGGGGCTAAATCCAAATTGGCACCCTTGATGATTTTTTTCCAAACTGAAAATGTGGCAGTGCTCAACTATTAACTTGAATCTGTCGCTGAAATCTACGCCTAACAAAATATTTTTGTATGACAACTCACTGAAGAAGGAAAATCTGTGTGCTAGAGATGGAAAATACATACAAATGCCAAAAAAGAAAGATTCCAATTTCTTTGGTTTTATTGTTTTTCTGTGACCGTGCACTATTAATCATTGGATTTTTCCACAGTAGTTTTTCTGGTGGTTAATCATGCAGCAGCATTAGTGTGTGTGTGTGTGTGTTTTAGAGCATGATCCTCTACTCTGTAACATACTTCAATGAATAGATGAATTCATTAATCAGCACAGACCATTTTGGCTACATTGTTGAAGGGTTTTTACGTGATTGTACTGCATTTGTGGAGGCATTATAAACAAATTCAAGCTTTAAAGGGCAATACAATCACAGGGACAGCAGCCATGGAGATGCAGAGGTTTGCACATCTGTCCTGTTATTTTTTTATACACATGGATCAGATTTAACAGCGCCCTGCTTTGTAATGAGGTCAAATCAGCTAACCTGTTCTTCATGTGAAAATGGAGAGACACTACTCAGTTTTAAATTTCACTTTTCATTACGCTAAGTATGTTCAAAACTATAAATGTGAAATAAGTAAATGGCAATGTATTAACAAAAGCAAAACCATGTGTATCCAACTATTTGAACTGTACTGAAAGTTGGAAAATCCACTAATACGGAAAAGAGTTTTATTACCGTTCGATAAAACAATCCATGAAATGATCAACCTAAATGCAATACAGACAATCAGGTTCTCAAGGAAAGTTTTTTATATAAAAATGAACACAGTATATTTATATAACTTCATCATATCTTATTATGGCCATCATGAGAGTCACTGAAATGGTCTTTCAGTACAAATACATTACAAAAAATAGGTAAAAATTAGCTTTGCATACTTTACACAGCCTCAAAGTTGATTACAAAATGAGCTTTCCGCGCATTCATGCTCTTCCAATCCACATCCATCAGATCAAATTAAATGGTCTAAAGAGATTCAGAGAAGTGTGCGGACAACAATCAAAATCAGGCACATAATTCAGCGATTATCGGTACACAGAGCCCTTCTTTGTAATCGATACATTGATACAAGTGAAACTTGTGATGTGCTACGTCTGACAAAATAATTGATAAATGAGAGTTTTTCCACATTAAAAGCATTACAGTATATTTCTTCATATAGACTGAATAATAAGATAATATATTGTGATTTTCTTCACATCATGTCTCTATCATCATGTACAGTATAAAGCAACTTAATTCAATCAAAGTGCAAATCAAAGAATCACTTTCTGTTGAATACACAACTCATAAAAAATACCAAACATTATAAATTATTATTATTAATTCACAATTTTGGCTTACAATAGTATATGTATATTATAAATGTTTTTCCTTCAATTTTCAAATGTCAAAACTTTTGGTTAAACTAGTTTTAGTAACACCTAGTAATAGCTTCATAGCAACTACACTTACTCGTAGTAGCTAACTGGGAAATGTATGGTAGGAATTGTTGGTTTATGTTGATGTACTGTATGTAAGCTGCATAGCTACAATATGTTGTTAAACCAGATAGCCACACAGCTGTAAAAGTTTTTCAAAGCCTCTGAGCACTTGTATAGTGAAATTTGTATTATATAATAAAATTAGAACATTTGGACATGTATATGAAAGAATTTGTAATATTAGAAAATGCCTGCAAAACATTGTCTCACACACATACATATCCAATTTTTCATTCAACTGCCCTCAGAAACGCAAACGCTGTCTTCCGCAAGAAATGTTCCTAATGTTGCCCCTTTATTTTGTTAGCTACTTTTGCGGATGAAAATATTTCTTTTAGAGGCTTCTTATATGACTTTCTTTTCTTTTGCAGGACATCATGTATGTATGTGTCTCCTTCTGTTGTCTTTGTCAACTTTGTGAATCAGATTTTATTTCTCAGCAATGAGTTGACCTTGATGTGGCCTCCAGACACAAATTTCACTGTATAAGTGCTGAGGAATATTTGCAACAAAAATAGATTAAACTAATGTCAACTGTAATAAAATAATTTCAGTGAATGTAACTAATTGGCCAGCCTGCTAGCTAGCTATTGAGCAAACGACAATCAGCATTTCTCCCCCTCTCATGGAGGTTGTGACAAAATTTACTTGTTCAATTTAAACAGACGCTGTGAATTACTTAAAAATATTGCATATTTGATCTGCATCTGCTAATACATATAAAAAGGTTAATCTCTTTGACCATTAGTGATTTTGAGCTATATTCTCTGCTGTAAACAAAACAGACAAAAAACACACAAACACTCTCCACACGGTCGAGTCTCAAAGAAAAGTTTCCTCATAGTTTTCACCAGGCTCCCCGAGTTCAGAGTCTCTGGATATTGATCTGACGACCTCAGGGAGGTCACTGCCTGCCCTGGTCACACTTTCATAAGATGGTGGTGAGAACATTTGAGTGTCCTCTGATGTCACTACAGCCTCCACCCCCACAGGCCCATAGTGCTGTATCATGGAGGCTATCAGGCCCTCTGTTTCTGGAGCATGCTCCACATCCACAACAGTCTCGCAGTTAATCTGTCTGTAGAGGTAAGATGCCTGCTTCATCTGCCGACGCATCAGATGCCTCCTGTAACACCTCTGGATGATGATTGCGGACACCTCCTCCAGTTTGCGGCGCAGTGTGGAAGTGATAGGCTCGTGGGAAATCTTAGAGGGGTTTGTCATCATGAACTTCTCCTCCATTTGCTGCTTGAGTGCGTCCATTTCACCCGATTCTCCCAGGACACGCTTTGTGAAGGCAAACAGGATGTCCAGGCAGTGGATCCTATCCCCGCTGACCATGGGAAGGTCCATGGAGATAAGCTTGAACCTATTGGGCTTGGCTATGCGCAACGGCTCTGACAAAGTGTCGGCAAAGATTGACAGCATGGAAAACTCAATGAACTGTGTGGCCTCAGAATCAAACTTCTCCCAAACTTCATAAAACATTTCAAAGTCATCCTCACTCAGTGGCTCTGTACTCTCCTCTGTGGCAACGCTGAAGTTCTCCAGAATGATAGCTATATACATATTTACCACAATGAGGAAAGAAATGATTATGTAACTGACAAAGAAAGCTATGCCCACCGAGGGGCTGCCACAGTTTCCCCGGGTGTTAGTTCCTGTATTGACAAAGTTGATGTCGCACTCTTCTGGGGAGCTGGACATTATAGGACTGAGGAGGTTGTCCCAACCTGCCGAGGTGCTGATCTGAAAAAGGCAGATCATACTATTCCCAAATGTCTCAAAGTTAAACATGTCGTCAACCCCATCTTGTTTTTTCACATAGGCAAAGTTTGCCATACCAAAGATAGCATAGATGAACATGACGAGGAAAAGCAGGAGACCAATGTTGAACAGTGCTGGCATGGACATCATTAAGGCAAACAGTAGAGTCCTTATTCCTTTGGCTGCACGTATAAGTCGAAGTACACGCCCTATTCTTGCCAGTCTGATGACTCGAAACAGGGTTGGAGATACAAAGTATTTCTCAATGATGTCTGCAAGAACAATCCCTGAAAAGACAGAGAAACACAAGGCGAGAGTGGGTTTGAGAGTAGGATGTAAATTTGATGTTTAAAAGATATTCTGTAAAAACAGATAAACCAATGATACTCAAAACATACATGTATAATTGGCATAGGTGAGTTAATGATGTATCTCTTTTTGGCAGTGTGTTTTTACTTACCCACAATAGAAAGAATTATCACCACAAAATCAAAGATGTTCCACGCAACTGTGAAGAAATAACAACGGAGGGCGAAGATCTTGATCAGGCATTCAGTGGTGAAGATCACAATGAAGACCAGGTTGATCTTGTTGAGGACTGACTCCATGCGCTCTGACTGCTCATCGGTTTCCACCATCATGGTCACCATGTTGACGATGATGAGCATCATGATCATGATGTCAAAGGCTTGCTTGGACACAAGATCAAAGAAGAAGGCTTGGAGAATGTTCTAGGGTTGGGAAATACAAATGGCAAATCAGTCAGTGAATATAACATTATGAGTATAATATTATAAAGAACAGCAGGCAGGATGATATGCAACATAAAAGGTGTAGAAAAAGTACATATACAAATATCTAAAGGATGTTATTATTTTACCGCAGGCCTTGGGATTGGTTTTTGAGGCTTTTTAGATCCTAACTTCTTCATAGCATTATAATACTTCTTCTGTTCTTCAGTCATGAAGATGTCCTGTCCACCTAAGTAAAGACAAAAACACCAAACGTTATTTTTACAGAAAAATGTTCAATGATCAACAGAAGGTGACAAAACAAGATGTTTCTCTCAGAAGTGGCCACTAAATTACATCCATCTTGTACAGGTACAGAATTACTTGCAAATACCAAGCCTGTGATTCAAGTCTGACATCAGTGTTGTCAATACTCATCTTTCTCTTCTGCTGATTGAAATTGTCAATAATGACACCGATGAAGAGATTGAGGGTGAAGAAGGAGCCGAATATGATGAAGACGACGAAGTATAGGTACATGTAGAGGTTGATTTCTCTGATGGGTTGTTCCTCCACCTGGAACCAAACAGTTTTATAAGTTAGCTGGTTATACTGACATGTTTGTGATGAAGCTCCTGGAAGTAAGCAGACATACTTACTCCTCTTGAATCAACAGCTGCATGCATTATTTCCATCCATCCTTTAAATGTAGCCTATAGGACAATATAATATTACAGAACATTACTGTCTGAGCACCTCATTGTGAATCATTGATTTTATCTATAGAAAAACATCAGTTCATCATGACATAAGAACAACATGACTCCTAAAATGAAAGCATGTTTAACAGACTTAACTCCAAACAAGGCAGCATAAAAAACTTACTACTTGCAGAAGGGAAAGGTAACCAAGTCCAACATTGTCGAAGTTGACCTTCACTTTTGTCCAGTAGAACTGGGTGTCATTCATAGAGAGACACTCTGACTTGTTGTTGACTACAGAGACACTGTGGATGAAGCCTGTTCTGTTTACACACTTCCCGAACTTGCCGGCGAACAGGTTGACCCCCATGATGCTGAAGATGAGCCAGAAGATGAGACACACGAGCAGCACGTTCATGATGGAGGGGATGGCTCCTATAAGAGCGTTCACGACCACCTGATGACCAGATGAGATACAGCTTAGTCTCACAGCACGAGGTTCTTTATTAGCCTGGTTTCAGATAGTTAGTTTTTATTTAGCTCATCAAACCTATACAATTAGAGAGATTTAATCTGATGAAAACATGATTGTATGTTTGTGTTGAATGAGTGTCTTCAAGTTGAAATGTCACTATTCCCAAACTTCCCAACAAAAATTAATATTTTATTTTATATAATTATATTTTAAGGGTAAACAAGTGATTTGCAATTGAACCACATCAGTAAGGTTCATAGAAACTAAACAAGAACAAGTCTACAGCCATGATAGTAGCTCTGTGATGGTGTACTTAAGCAAGTTTACTATATTCTCCATCTTAGTTTAGCGTGTAAGCATGGTAACACTTGCTAGTTAGCACTTAACACAAAATCCAGCTGAGGCTGATGGGGATGGCATTAGTTTTGCTTGTAGTGGGTCATAAACCAAAATGCTGAATGACAAATTGAAATTTTGATGTGATGGTGGTGCTAGAGGAAAAGTCAGTTGATCACCAAAGTCATTACAACTCATCCTGAAGATAACAGTGTCTGCATCAAATTTCATAGAATAGAATACAATAGAATACAATAGAACAGAATAGATACTTTATTGATCCCTCGAGGGGAAATTATTTTTTTCACTCAAGTTTTTTACATGCGTTTTTACTCGAAATACAACCACACACACACACACACACACAGATGGTGGAGTGATGGGCAGCCACACAGAGCGCCGCCCTGAGAGCAGTTGTGGCAACAGTCATCGCAACAGTTGTTGAGACATCTCACTCAAACCAATCAAACTCTGTTGTAAAAGGGAGTGTAGTTCAGAAAATGTTTTTTTTTTCTCACCCGCATGCCCTCAAATCTGGACAGAGCTCTGAGAGGTCTCAAAGCCCGCAGGGTCCTCAGGGACTTGATTGCAGCAAAGTCAGAATATCCCAGTGAATTTGCTACCAGGCTTATCAAGGACACCTATATTTAGGACAGAAAGACACGTTTACTGTCAGAATCATGAGATGAATTCAAATGCGTAAATCAATATTTGTTCATGTTTAAACCTTTGGGGGGAAAGTAGAAATATATTTTTAATAATATAAGAAAAAGAATACAAATATTGTGAAAAGGACTGAATGACGTCAATATTAGTCAAGGAACTGCATATATTTTCTGAGCAATTATAAAACTTTTAAAGAAAAAACATAATAAAAGATCATAAAATACAGGTCGAAAACATTTGAAGAGCCATATTTTAGAGTTTTGTGCGCTTTGGGACATTCCACAGTTAGGAACACAATTACATATTTTTTTAGGTTTAGATTTAGTTTGGTTGTTGTATTGTCTTTTCGCAAATTTAGACTTCCACTCTATTCTACATCCAAAACAAAACAAAATGGTATTCCGCTGTTGAATGACCCTTGGATGACAGCTATGAATGAAAATGACATGATGAAAAAAAAAGAAAAGAAGAAAATCCATGTCATGACTGATGATGACAAAACACAGACAAGTATGCACATATAGACATAGTGACCATGCATGCATACTCAGCTATATATGCATATAAAATATGTATATATATCAAATAGAGTGAGTTTTATAAAGAATCTGTCTTTGCCAATTTTTCCCAATTTGATCCAATAAGTTAATAAAAACAATTTAGGACCAATAAGGTCCCAATGGTCTTTATTTCTTTATAAAAGTCTATTTACACGTGTGTTTGTCCAATATATCTAAAGAAGATATTCAGATAAAGTAAGTTTATTCTCGATACAAGAAATGTCTTTGGCTCCAAGAAAGTACAGACAGAAAAAAAAAAACACTAAAGTAAGCAAGGTGCTAATTTAGAGAGAGAAACAAAAGTACTACTAAAAGAAACTACCTACTAGTTGACCAACAGGATTTGTCTTTTCTTCTAAACATACATAACAAATAACACTCAGTACATGAATCAGAAACAACAGTTTAGACATGAACTCAACCGGTGCATTTCTAAATGAACAAAAAAGACTGCTAATGTCTGTCCAGCAACATTTTTATTGGTTTGATATGCTGTGTAAAGAACCAAATCTTCTGTAGATAAACCTTAAGAGTATATGGCACTGCATTTGTTTTTGATATAAAAGCCAAGGTCCTGAAGTACATGATTCAAGTACAGTAGTTTTTTATTAACACATTTCATAAGAAGTGCATTTGTTTGGAAACAAGACGGTGGCTTTTAATATCACAACAGAAAGCACTTACGAGTGAAGAAACACAGAAGCATTTGTGATGTGGATGTAAGTTTCCAATCTCAGAGCCCATACTCACCTGGAACCTGCTAACTACAACTTACCCTAACAATAGAGCGGTCTGTGGCAATCTGTGTAACAGCAGGTGAAATCAGAGGAGGTCAAGTCAGGCCTCAGGCTGCACACCTCGGGCACTTTGGATGACTACACACTACAGTGCCACATCCATTTTACCCAACAGTTTAGAAGAAGATGCTCACAAAGTGTAACATGACTCCAATCACTGGAGCACTTCTTTTTATTTGCCTGGCAAAATCCTGGCATGAAAGCAAATAGGCTTTAAATAGTCAGGGGAGCACAGTCAAGAAAGTGGCCAGTTATTGCAAAGTATAAATGAACTGTCAAGTGCTTTCCTGTGAATAATATGAAACCTACCAAGCTGAAAATCCCACAAACATCAAAAGATACATTCAGCTACATTGAGAGGGATTACAGTTCAACCTGCATTCTCATGTAGTGCAACAAAAACACGTGAGGTACAGCAAAATGTTCACTTACATCCACAATAAGAAAGTCGAGCCAGCACCAGTAGTTGGTGAAATATTTCTTGAAGCCGTATGCAATCCATTTGAGGAACATCTCCAGCACAAAGATGTAGGAGAAGACCTTGTCGGCAGACTCCAACACCACCTTTACGACTTTTCTCTTCTCAATGTAGATATCTTCAAATGCCTGCAGCAGAAGACGAATAGCAGTGTGACCACAACACCACAACACTACTGTTTGTTAAACATACAAAACATCTGTTTGGAAAGTTTTGTATATTGCTTCAAAATTCCACCTGAAATGACATTAAGACATTAAGCCCCATTTTGCAATCAAAATACTGTAATGTATTTTTAACAGTTTTGTTGACAGTGAAATAGAAGATCACATGGAATGGAAGTAAACTTTTTTTTACAGTAGTTTTCTGTTTTCTAAAAGTGTATACAAAACTGTAAAACTTTTACATTAACTTTTATTTGAAGTCTTCTGCCAATAATGACAAATTACAATTATTTCTCATCGTATATTATATTATTTATGCAGTATTTTTTCTGCTTTCTTAAATTACATACAAGTTTATGTAAAATGACAATAATTATCTTAAATGTGGCTCATTATATAAATGTTTATGTCCAGACTATTATTCTGTCAGTTATTGAAGGTGTTTAATTGTAACAATTCTGGGAAAATCAGTATTTTATTGTATTTTATTAACTATTAATGAATTAAATCTGTATTTATTAACTATATATATATATATATATATATATATATATAAATAGTTAATAAATACAATTATTTAATTATTTTATCTTTCTAATAATGCCTAGAAGCCGTACCAGAGCTCCACTGCTGAGCAGGATCATGAAGATGATGAAAGTCTCAAACCAGCTGTGTTCCACGATCTGGTAGCAGGTCTTCCTCAGCCTCCACCAGGCCTGGCCCAGACCATGGCTGGTATCGATGTCACAGCACTGACAGTGCCTCGAGCAGACTGAGGATGAAGGCAATAACAAACCAGCACAGATTACACCACATGAAGAACAGTAGTATGGAGGTAAAACATAATAAATATCGCAGAAGCTTTGCCCATACGGTATGTTAATAGTTTTACTTTGGTTACAACTCTTAATTTTTTAATTCTTACATTCTGGGAAGCATTCCTCTGGCTCCATACTCTCTTCAGCCAGCTCTGACAAGTTGTCCATCTCATCTCCAGGTTTCCTCAGATCCACCGTGCTGCCCTCTGATAGGCTGATCTCCTCCTGGCGAATGAGAAGTCTCACTGTGACCACTTATATTGTCGTTACTTTTAGATTTATTATGTACTTGAACAAGGAAACAGCGTATGAAAGACACACATGTATAGCACAGAATACAGATTTTATAGAATAAAATTTTAAGGATTTTGCAGGTGCTTTCCATCAGCTGTTGACGACTAAACATCTGCTGTGACATCAGTGTTTGGGGTGTGGCCATATGCATTGAAGCATTTTTCTGCCCTGTATTCAGCGTGGATTCATCCCATCAAAGCTATGTACCGCCTTGCCTTTCAATCTCATCTGAGCTTCAATACAATTTTGATGAGATTTTCGCATGTTGTAACAGCAACATATTTAACATGATTTATAGGACAGAGGTGCAGCTTCAATCCTATAAACCGGTACGAAGTCTAATCTAGCATTAAAGAGCATCCACAGGACCTGGAGACCAGATTACCAGCGATAACAGTCTTAGTGCTTGAAGACAGAGCAGTGGGAAGAAGCACTGATTGCATTTACTCTGTACTGGCAGGATAGTGATCATTGTGTGTATGTGTGCAGCATAAGGTGCTTGCTCTTTGTTATTTAAAGTGATCTACTTTAAATCTTTTAAAACTTTAAACCTTTAAAATGAGTAACTAGTAAAGTAAAGTAACTACTAGAGTAACTTTTTGTATTTAAAGCTCTACACATGTCAAATGTATCCTTATTCACTGCCGAGCAGCTGTTGTTGTCCAGTTAAACTGATGGAGGAGTTTTTTTATTTTATTTTCCCTGATGCCTAATTCTGGTGTGGTGTGGTGGAGCGGAGCACAGCAGGGAAAAAAAGGAAGAGAGAGAGAGAGAGCGCCTGACTGCAGCCCGCTGAGCTCAGCCTGGCCCTGCCTGGCTCTGCTCAGCTGTGTCAGTATAATCTGCTCTACAGGACCTGGCTTCACATCTGGCCTGTTGCTGTCCACCTGCCAGAGAGGACATGAGCGACACACCCACAACAAACCGCAACAAACACCCACGGGACATGGAGAGATAGAAGGAGCCAGGAAAAACAGGAAGGGCAAATGAGGCGAATCAGGCCAGAGAAAGAAAAAGGGAGCTTGATAAAAAAGAGACTGAGAGAAAGACGGGATCAATTAATATACATGAAAGTTAGAGAGAGATGGTGGTTCAATGGTCTAATGGGTCCTAAAATACTAATGAAGGCATCACATCAGCCAACGATAAGCATCTAAAAATCTTTAATGACTCAGTCTCATTTCACTCATCAGGGTGTGGTGATGGTGACTGATTCTCTCAGCCAGTCACATTGCTTCTCTATTATTTAAACAGCCAAACAGCTAGCCTAGCTCTGTCATAATTTAACTAAATCCACCAACCTGTAGCTCTAAAGCTCACTAATAAACACAGTATATCTCCAGATCAATACAGAATGACCGTGTAACCTCACGGTCATGACAAGACTTAATGCACCCAGCCAAGAAATAGTCGGGCACATAGCTCCTCATAAAACCATGTTATTTTTACGCCTGTTTTTTGTGCGGATTAAACAAACAAGATATAATGTGTTAATTAGTCAGCTTTAGAGGTGCTGGTAGGCGGATTATGTTTCCTGTCGACAGAGTCAGGCTAGCTCATATTTACAGTACAGGCATGCGAGTGACAGAGATCTCATCTTAATCTCAGCAAGAAAGTGAATAACTGTAGTTCCCAAAATGTCAGACTATATCTTTAATTATAGCTTGCTTGTAATTAATTGTGCAATAATAAACAAATGATAGTGATAGTTAAGTTACCTCCGTCAGACTCTTGGCGTGGAGTATGCTTAGAATAGTGATCCCCAACCCCCGATCCCTTAAACTCACACAGAGTGATTGATTATTATGCCCAATTAGACCTCTTCTCACAAGTGTTTATACCACTAGTACTTTATTTTAGCATAGCTCTGCTCACTAGAAGTCTAATGAACTCAAATAAGTGCAAACACCCGCATGGGTGTGCAGGGCCTTTTAATATTGTCCCTATGATTATTGGGCTGATTCCCAGAAAACGTTAGTGAGTAAGTCATGCAAGTGTGAGTGTGAGTCTGAAACTGAAGCAGCTAAATGGAATCTAGCCACCATTCATTTGATTATTTACACATGTGACATGGTGCCTTCTGTGAAAAGATGAGACCTTTATCAAGTGCAAATAAGTTAAACAGCACCTCACTGTGGCATACAGAAAGGTGGCTTAAAGCAACATTTTATCAGCATTACACCATGATAATAATTTCACAAAGGCTGAAGTACGAGACACTAAAACTGGTTGTGTGTAGTTGTTCAGTGACAGCAAAAGTTTGGGCATCTCCAAAACAGATAAACTGTCCTTGAATCAGGAACGTGGTGCCGATAATGATATGCTCTTGATTATTTGGCCAGTTTGTATAATTGCTAAAAGAATTAGATCTGGTTGATTTATGAAACACATATACAGAAAGTATAGTTTTTTGGATAATTTCTGCATGATCTGCTTTCTGGGGAGACTTTGCCAGATGTTCACAGCATGTTGATAACTCTTAATAACTAAGTTGTTCAAACTGAAATAAAACATCTGGATCCCCAAGCTATATTTGTCTCAGCATAGCACATCACACAGAGTTCACCTTGTCTGCTTCATAGATTAACAGCTTATGTGTCCAGAAAGCCTCCACATCGCCATGCCCTTCACAGCCCACCCCCACCTCGATTTCTGCCTATGTCTCTCTCCATTCACTGTGCTCTTACTTCTGAACAACATGAATAGCAACAAATCAGAACTGGAGGACTGGAAACTGATTCTGCAACTTGGTGGATGCCATTTCATTTAAAACTAGATGTTGATGAACCCATTTTCTGTAAATATCTTGGGTACAGGTAAACAACCTGCCACCAGAAATCACGTATGACCTCCTCATGGTTCCATCATCTCCATATTTTAAATATGCACTACCTTTTGTTTTTACACTTCTACTGTAAATGGTATGACAATTTAAATTTAAAAACAAGAAGAAAAACACTGTTTATTTGCATAAAGGTAAAGCTTTAAGTTAAGTTCAGTTGTTGAATCTGACAGTCCACACAGCCACCACTCAAATAAGCCACATAACTGGGAATTAAGAAACTAGAGAGTGTTTAATTTATTTACTAAACTTTCATGTGGAGAAGTATTATTTACCCTTTAAATTTAGTAAATATGGTGAGCAATTAAGCTGACCATATTCTCGCAAAAACTATTTTGGTAGATAACCACCCAAAGACCGGTGCAACAGTAAACCATAAGGGTTCAGATCCAGTGTAACACACATATCTGGAGATGGGAAACTTACCATTTTGTTGTCTTCATCCTCTGATGACTCAGAAATGTCCTCCTCCTCGAGAAACTCCACATCTGACTCTCCAGGTGCGATGGGAACAATAACAGTCAAGTTCGGGTTTGTCATGTAGCTGTCCCCCTCTGGTACGATATACTTCTCTCCATAGCGTCCAAAAATCCCCCCGTTGCTTTCCACGTGATTTCCAGCCAGCTTAATGGCCTGACTGGTTTCTTTGGCCTTCTGCTTTCGACGCATCAAGCTGCGGTTGAAGATGTTCATGATGCTTGTGATGAGCCAGGAGACACCGGTGTTGATGCGGGCGATGGCGATTTGGATGTTGTTCAAATCTCCGTCTTCGTCTGGAGCAGAGAGGTTGTCAGAGCTGAAGGAGCTGAGCAGCAGGGCCAGAAAAAGGTTCAACACCTGTTGACAGACAAATGGTATGTTACACTACATTTAATTTGGAGAAATGATCAGTACACTGTTAACAGTTCAGAGTCATTTAGAGTCATTTATCTTCCTTTACACATCAGAGCATAGATTAGCCTGTAAGCTTAAGGATAAGTATATCTAATGCATGGCATGATATCCTGCAAATCCTGCATTGTAAATTCAGGAGGATATTCTACCCAGAAATGCTCAGACACATATAGATTTGGGTAATTTCAGCACCAAACATCCAGCTCCCAAGTAATCTGTCTACAAACTTTTAGAGCAGTAGCATCAAGCACATCTCTGCAGAGTAACATGTGTGTGCGTGCGTAATGTCTGTGTGTATGTGTGGTGCACAGTTGGTAAGTATCATCTTTAGACACTGAGCCAGTCAGAGATGGTGAGCATGAGCACATGATTAGTGATGAATGCCCCCAGACCTTCTCGCCCCTAAGCATGCTGGCTAATCCTTTGGATGAACAGCTTCCCCACAATTCGTGTGCAGAGGACGTTTCTGTCCATTAAATTCTATAAGGAGCACCATTGTGATCTGTTTAACAAAACAGAGTCATCAAAGGTGTCTGAATCCAGCAACTGTAAAACAAGAGTACCTGCTACAGTATGTGCTCTTTAAGTCGTTTTCTCAGTGCTACTAAAGGGCAGAGATAATGAGTATTAGCAGATCTAATTGTTGGGTCTCTGTAAATAATATTATAAAGAGTACAGTCCAGTCCTGCTCTATATGGAAAGTGTCATGTTTTCTTGATGATTTGGGCTACATAAATAAAACTGAAGTGAACTGAATTAGATTTTAAATTTACAGTGTGATGTGGAGTGAAACCACCTGGGTAAATTTCATATAATGGTGCTGGAGGTAGAACAGACAAGTGATTTCATAATTGACCATTTTCTAAGCCCTGTGTCTGTCCAGCTTTGCTGTCTGGCATGACACATAATGAAGTTTCCTAAAAAAAATCATGGTAGATTTAACCCTTCTCATTTTTTAGTAGTTTTTAAAACAATGGGTCTTGTGAACACACAGAAGGAAACAGAAACAGGTTCTTAATCTAAATCATTGGATTTTGATCAGCTGTAGCCAAACAGCAACGTCAGTGTCAGTGAAGTGAAGCCAATGCGGTGCAGTGCCAAAACTGCCATTCCTCAAACGGCCACTTGAGGCTGGCTACAAAACAAGTCAATCGCCACAAGCCCCCCCTATTAAAATGTCCATCCTCACAGCAGAAATAAACATGTTTACAGCCTGGTATTAAGGCCAGGTATTAAGTTAGACAGGTGTGGTGATGCAGCCTATGTTAGAGCAGATAAATATACTGTTTAATCCATTCTTTGGATTTTCACTCTTGGGTTTCTGGTTTTGGAAAGACATCACTCTTCAAAATCTTTAGATTTTGACAGATTCTCTGGTTGAGTGATATAACACTGATAAGGTGACGTAGAAAGTTCAGTTGATCTTGTTTAACAACTGTTTTGTAGCATTACTATGACTTATAGTTTGATGAAATGTTTGAAAATTTTGTTTGCTTTTAATTTAAATAGCACCATCCATAGCTCTGCATAAGGCACAGTGTCAGTCATCATCCAGGCAAAGACAAACAAATATTTTTCACTAAAAAGGTTTAAAAAAAGACAGACAGATACATTTCCGAGTATAAGATTAAATGTGGAACAAACTAGCATTTAATGGCAGAAGGAACAGAGGGCATGCTGGGAACAGGTGTTTGAATCATATCCAACAGGAAGTCGACGCTCAAAGCCTCGCTCCATTTTTTTTAAAAGCCTAACAGGGTTTTAAAACACTTATATGACAGAAATAAATTCATTGTGGTGCAGATGATACTCATATTTCAGTGTTTAATACTATTCTAATATGTGCTTAGCACGAGATGGAAAAGCCACTAGCTGGTGGCACATTTGTTTCTTGTTTAGACTCACATAATACAAATCTCTTGATTTTTGTTAGGGTCAGGCCAAGAGTCTAAACTTGCCTTTAGTAAAAATAGAATGGAAAATCTAATAATGAAATACTAATGAAAGAAAAACTCTTTCAGGCTGAAATAGTGCAACAGAAACCGACTACAACACTAACGTGTGATTTCTAAAATGATGCTGTAAAACTACACTGATCACAAATGAATGCTGCAACTGCCAGATGTCTGCGCTTCCAGGATTTTTCTTGATGAGTTGATGGGATGTCACACAGATTAACTATTTTGCATAGAAACAGCTGCATGCAATGAAATGTGTGAGCTGTGTTTCATCCTGTTTGAAACTCAGTACCCGCTGAAATGGCTGGAACGACAGCGAGAACACTCTGTGGCCTTGGCTGATCCTTTGTACAGTCCTTAGGTCACAATGTCACCCATAAGGCTTAGTTCATTAGCAGCGGATAAAAAATTCAGCCCTGTTGGTCATGAGGCAGCAGCAAAGCCGCTCGTAGCGCAAAGTGTGTCTGTTGTGGCTACACTTTGCACGACAGCATGTGCAGATAATACATATATTACTTAGGAAGGACAACAGATGGTTTATATGTCGTCCAGACATGATCTGTTTTGAAGTCTGCTAATGCTAATCTGCAAGACAGTCGCATGGCGCCGGATACAACCACTCTCAGTGACTGGAGCACTTAAGGAAACAATAGTAGCTTTGTAGCTACAAAGATATCTGAGTTTGCAAAATGTATCATGATGAGCCACCAACAACTGTTCAAGGATGTCCCGTTGTGTGGAATCACAGATCGTCACTAGTGCAACGTAATCCCTGATTACTCATGACATCATCATTGGGATTTGACAGCAGTTACACTGCTTTCATTGACGTGCAATTGAATTTTGTATTTTTGATACTGTCAACAAATCCAATGAAAGACCAAAAAAGAACATGTGACAACAAAGGAATTCTCTGACAGAGAGAAGTAATCAGTTTTGATTTTGGTCGTGGGATTTGTTGACAAACATTTTAAATCATATAAACAATTTAACACTCACCACCAAGTTCCCTATGACCATGACCAGCATGAACACCAGGATACAGAGGGGCTGCCCGGCCACTTCCATACAATCCCACATGGTCTCGATCCATTCGCCACACAGCACCCGGAACACAATCAGGAAGGAGTGGAAGAAGTCCTTCATGTGCCAGCGAGGCAGCTGACAGTCGATAGAGATCTTACACACACAGTCCTGGTAGTTCTTGCCAAACAGCTGCATGCCCACCACAGCAAATATGAAAACGATGATGGCTAACACCAGCGTCAGGTTTCCCAGGGCACCCACCGAGTTGCCGATGATCTTGATGAGGGTGTTGAGAGTAGGCCAGGATTTTGCCAGTTTGAAGACTCGTAACTGATCAAGAGAACAAGGTGAAGAAAACTAATAATGCTGCTTCTCTACAATGTGTTTGATATTGGATTATAAGATGTTTTAGTCTTGTTATTTACATTTTTCATATAGCATTAATTTTAGTTTAATCTATATTAAAGCATCATCCATCATTATCCTTATATGTCAATCACCTTTGATTGGTTGCATTCATTAACGGAATACAAAGGCAAACAATAACAAAAAAAAATGTCAAAAAGGACCATTTAACAAATGTACATGAGTGACAGTTCAAGATTTCTGTTACCAGTCTGAAAGATCGCAGGACAGACAGCCCATCCACATTGGAGAGACCCAGCTCCATCAGACTGAGGCAAACAATGACGCCGTCAAAGATGTTCCAGCCTTGTTGGAAGTAGTAGTAGGGATCCAGAGCAATCAGCTTCAGCACCATCTCAGCTGTAAAGATCCCTGTGAACACCTAGGAAACATGAAGAGGGACAGTAAAAATAAGAAGTAGAAAAGTAGCAAAGTTTTCTGTTCAAGTGGAACATTACTATATTTCTTAAAGCTGCACATATTAATATTTCTATATGAACAATGGACTATGTGTAATTTAAAAGGTGTTGCTAGTAGTGACCCATGTATGAATAGCACCCGATTCTGCCGTTCCCCCCACTGAGCATGTTAGTGTCTTTTAGCTAATTGTTTTGGTTTTATGGACCATAAAAGTACTCTTTGGTTCAGTTTGTCACATATAATCATAAATGTTTCTTTTTATTTGCTGCATGTATAAATAGGCAACTGTTTGCTAACAGACTCAAGGTAACAACTTTGTAAGGTTATGTCAGTGATGAGTTTGCTCGTTGTTCCGCTGCCCCAAAGTCACCAGAAAATATCAAATAATGCAGCTTTAAGTTTATTTAAGTTGAGGTTTAGATCACAGAGGTGTAAAATGTAACGTGTAAGTGTAAAGTGTCCCAGTTTTAGGACCACAATATCCACATAACTCGAGGAAATATCAAGAATGTTTCAAAATATCCTCTTACGATGTTAAAAAAATCTAATAATTGCCAGATCTGCGTCAAAAACTAAACGCTTGTTACTCAGTCTGAGGTTTGAGTTTCTACCAAATTTCATAGAGACAAACTGACAAAACACTAACACACAAACAAACAGGGCTAAAAAATGAGCAACTTGGCAGAGTATCACTTTTATTTGTCTTCTTTTAAAACTTGAAGACCCCAGCGGTGTCTATAATTTACCAGTAGGGGGAGATGGTAAAATACAAAATGAGGGAATCAGTCCTGCTAAAAATGTTCCCTCTTACCAAGGATAATCACAAATAGAACCTTTGACAAAGGATCAACATGGCCCTATTTGACCTTGAGTCCCCACACAGCACTAGCTATAAAAAAACCCAGCTGTCTGATATAGAAATACATTATCTGAATGAATGCCCTTCATCTTTCCTCTTTACTTATTTCTCAGTGGAACTTTCCTCTCCACTGCTAACCAAACAGCACTCAGGAGAAAGTGCATCAAATGTTGGAAACCTGCCCACCTCTATCATTAGAAAGTCCTTACCAGATTGCCCACTGAAAGCATAGTGTTGAACTCATCAGTCATGGGATAGTGCTCCAGGGCCATGAAGAGGGTGTTCAGCACAATACATATGGTGATACCCAGATCCAGGAAAGGATCCATCACCATGCACTTCACCCACTCCTTTATCTGCAGCCACCAGGGGCAGGAGTCCCATATCAGGTACTTCCTAGCGAATGTGTACCAGCAGGGATGGCACTTTTGCCTCGACTCCTCCAACTCTGCAAAGAGACACCAGCATGAACCACTCATCTGCAGGCCTTTAGTTAAATTTCCTGTTAAAATGTAATCCTATGCTTTCTTTTCCTTACTTTTCAAACACTAATGGGATGTAACCTGAAGCCTGAATATGGACAACTCAGAGTCTTGTGCTATCAGAGAGTGGTGTCAATCTTCCCAACTAACTCTATTCTCACTCTATTAACAATTCCTTTAATATTCAAAGGAACTCACCATCCATGGCATCGCTGAGGAAGCTGACAGAGCTCAGACCTCTTTTCCTCTGCACTGGAGGAGGATCTGTCACTGTTGGGGAAGGCTGGAGGAGAAGTCTGGGAACTGTGTCCTCTGCACTGGTAGCCTTCTGGTAGACAGAAAACACCCAAATTACACACAAGGGTTTCATCTCCCTTTATCTGGTGGGCTGCTAACGAAGATTGATTGAGTTAAAATCAGTGTTAGGTTTGACAGGCTTCTATCACTCACTGTGTCTTCCTTGACCCTCTCCATGCTGTAAGCTGGCATGGAGGTAGGAGTATGTAGGCTCAGAGTGGTGACTCCATTCTGGTCTAGTGAGAGGTTGAGCCGACCATTGACGTTGAGGCTGGGGGTGAAGATCTGGGAGCAGTGGCTCCGCACACTGCCCGTCCTCCTCTTCCAGGGGGTTGCTATTGAATTGGTGCGACTCCTAAAGGCGTCCCCATGAACACTGTATTCATCATCCCCAAAGTCAGCCTCCGAGTTGTTGCGTGCCCGAAAAGAGCTGAACATGCTGATCTGGCTTCCTCTTCGGGTGCTGAGAGGGTGAGCGGACAGTGTGGCCAGCAGAGGGTGGACTGGAAGGGGAGACAGAGGAGGCTACAGAAACACAGGGGGTATATTAGATCCTATGGCTTGTAATAAGAACATCAAAAATGTTCAGAGTGTGATTGTTGGGTTATTGTACCATTGGCTCATCTAGTGGTTCAAACTCTTCAGCAGCTTCCTCTGCTGTTTCCTCTGACAATGTCCTGTGTGATCTTCTTCTTCTGCTGCTGCTTCGACGTATGCTTCCTGTCTTCAGACAAAATGGAGACAGCTCTGGAGACAACACCGAGTCTGTATCCTGTGCTTGTCGTTTTGCTGCCAACTTGACACAAAGAAATTATGTAAGAGGATATAAGTTTTCACTTGTTGTTGAAAGCACACATGAAAATGTGACATTTTGTGCTGCACCTACTCTTTGCTCTCTGCGAAGGTGCTCCATAGCCAACTGAAACTCCCTCTCCTTCTGCCAGGCCTCGGCGATGGTTGCCTGATTCTGCTCCTCATAGGCCATGGCCACTACAGCCAGGATGAGGTTAACCAGATAGAAGGAGCCCATGAAGATTACCAGCACAAAGAAAACCATGTAGGTCTTCCCTGCTGAGCGCAGCGTCTGGGGGAGCAGACATGAAGTCAATACAATTAAATTCACATGTCAAAGAAAAATTCTGTTCTTCTTAAATAGTCATATTTTCATAGTTTTGACATAATGTATGATTATGATGGATGGATTTTATGCAATAGTTTTATTGCAGAGATTTGGGGACTCACTACACAAAGATTCTGCCACACAAAGCAGTTCAAGAAATCAACAGCTTGATGATTAGAGATTAGAGGCTCCAGAGTTTAAATGCTTACTTCTTTGGGTCACCATATTACCCTAAATCAACCATTTAAAGATGCATTAACTATTTTTTAGGCCACTTGGGGTCTGTGTATCTTATCACCTTATTAAGTTGTTATGACTATGTGTTATTGTATATTTAAACATCTAGCAGACAAAGGGAAATGTGTGAAATAGAGTTGTGTTTCTGGGAACGTGATAAATGTAAGTCCAACATGTACTCTCCTTTTAGCTCTGGTTTGCTCTTTCCTGCTAGTCACTAACTGTGTTTCTGCTGTTTGGTTAATCTGTCACGGCTGAACTCCTGTCTTTCCCTCTCTCCCTCCAATCCATCTCCATCAGCAGTAACATTACAACAAATCTGTTAACCTTCATTTGCACCCTAGTCTGTGTTCTGCACATAAGTCCTCTTACAAACTAAACCCGACGTAAGTTGAGTCAGTTTATATGAGTTTTCTTCTGCGCAAGTTGACCAAACTATAAAGTTACAGGCCACAAAATCAAAAACATCAAAACAATGAGCTAAAAGGCACTAAAACCTGATGTTGCATGCCCTTATGGGCTACATTGTGAAGGCATGTTGAGTCACTACATCATTCCAAATTAACCAGGTAAGTGAAATACTATGAAAACCAGAACAATTTATGGTTATTCTAAATTATAAACAAACTAAACGATGATTTGACACATTGAGTAAAACTATTGTATTCTTCAGTGTATTGTGGATAGTTTATAAGGACTTAAATCAATATCAATATACTATCAATATCAAATATCATTACAGAATATTGGTAAATTAAAAATAAGATTCAAAATTAGCACCTGGTGAAACAGTTTCTCCCAGTAGTCTTGTGTCATGAGTCGGAAGAGGGCCAGAAAAGCCCAGCCGAAGGTATCAAAACTGGTGTAGCCATAGTTTGGATTCCTTCCTACTTTTAGGCAGTCGAATCCATCAGGACACTTCCTGTCATGCGCAAACAGTTGAAAGGCAGAACACAGATGATTATGGGACAATGCTGATAAACAAAGGTTATGCACAATTAAAGCAAAGGCAGCTGGGACAGATATAGCTGTGTTAGCGTGCAGGCTGTTTTACCAGAGTTAAAAACATCTCCTGTAGCTACATGCAGCCTTGCGGCCTTTGACTCCACAGGGTAGAGAAGCGGATGAGTCAGTAAGTACATACACTGCTATCAACATCATTATTTCAACTGAAGAGGCCTCTTGAAATTTGTTCCAGGCAGGAGCACTAACATGCACTGGAGCAGAAGGGATTACTCTGAGCCAGATGGATATCAAATTGCAGTTCAAAAAATTTCAGCTCCATGCCTCCATCTCTGATCTTCATTGTCAGCATAGTGGCATTACAGCAAATATTTAAGTCCAGCAGCTGAGAACAAGCTGGACTGCCATGTCAATCTGAGTGCAGAATAATTTCGTAATGGCCGGGAAACAGCTGGGCGGCAGAGCGCTGCTGTGAGAACAGCTGTAGATCTCACCAACCAGCCAGCTAAGCAGGAATGCTCACTAATATCCAGCAGTGAGGACAGAAGAGGCTGCATGAGGCCAACGACATCTTCCTGTCAGGCTGTTCCTTCCCTCTGCTGCACCGCTCAACCTGTCCGCAATCTGTCCTCCACTTTTACTCAATATAACAAAGCATATATACACAGAAACTGCAGAGTGGTTTAGCATATTTTAACTATATTTTGTTGTTTTGTTAATATTATACTGTTGACCATTTTGCATAGTATACCACAAGTTTGTTAAACTGATGTATTCTCTTATAGTTTATGGATATTAATAAGACGCAAACAGAGATATTTAAAAAAAAAGACTCCTGTTTTATTCAACCAACCTGTCAAACCTTTTGTATGTAATGTAATGTATGTATGGCTGTGAGTGTGATCCATTTTTTTCCTTCTGATCACCAGAGCAATAATACTAATTACCATTTATAATGTAATTTTAGTCATTTTTGAAGTAAAAAGGCCAAACATTCTTTGGTGTCTGAGGGTTTGCTGCTTTTCTTTTCTTCAGGAATATGCGATGGAAAATTTTCAGCATTTTATGACTTTTTATTGATACATTTAAAAAAATCTGTTGGTAAAATAACTTTTAGTAATCAATAATTATAATAACTCATGTTTGCATACTTATTGGAAAAAATGGCTGCATGGAAAGTTGGAAATCAGCCAAATTAAATGTAATATTTAAATGTATTAAACAGATTTCTAAGTCAAAGTAAGATCCAAATAATTTCAGTAACTTTCTTAACTAACAAGTCATGGGCTCTTGCAGGGCACAGTGATTCCTGTCATTACCAATTGTTCATGTTGGATTTTATTTTCTCAATAAAGTTAAGTTAAATTTAAGCAGAGAATGAGAGAATTTCTAATAATAAGCAAAGGGACCCTCAGAGCTTACTTTTGGGCTCCTAACATGCAGTGAACAAAGATGGACTCCTACATCTTATGTTGTGGTTGCTTATCTTATTCCCACACTGCTGATTAAGTGTTGTCACTTAAACAACCATGAGTGTGATACTGCTATAAAAACAAAGCATCTGTTTGGCTTTCTATAGTAACTGCCCAGGGGACGAGGGTTTATCCTGAGTTAGCGGTCCTCAAGGAGTTCTGCTATGTCATAAGCAGTCGCTGTGGGATCTAATCCTCCTGCTATACATCCACAACATCCACAGCCAGCATGATGCACTGATGGCTGAGGACTGATCAAGATATGAAGACACATTCAATAATCTAAAACTGATGGTATACATTTGTAAATAGTCGTAATAGTTATAAATATAAATTTGCATGAATAAAACAGTATAAATTATATAACTATTACGTTCATAAAAGTCATTTCATGTAAACAAAACACAGTCTAAAGTGTAACAGCACTTTGCTAACCTTTTTATATAATTTATAAGTTGCATCCTTCACAGTGTGCCATCAATTTCCTGCAGTTTGTGTAACACAACAGCAGAGGAACATCTGTCAATCGCAGCAAAGTGTTTTCCCTCTGTGATGGGCGGGGTGAGGCGGTGGGTTTCCATGCCCACGTCCATCCGGTCAAGGGCAAAAGTTGAAAGTCCTAATCCTTGATGTACAGTGGCTTTAAGATGTGAGGGGATAAGCCTGAACTATACAGTAGACGCGATATGAAACAGCTCAAACCTTTGTGTAAATCATTTATCACAAACTTGTTATAAAATATAATTTGAATATGTAAATGTGCCTACTTGTGTCTGTGTGTGTTTGTGTGTGACTGTGTGCGTCATCATAACGTATCCAAAGCTTTAATTTGGAAATCTACTCAAGGATTACTTGTTGGAATACACTCAAAAGATTAAGCATCCTCTATGTTTTACGTCCTTCATCCTGACCTGCTTAATATCTTGCCCGTCTCCACGGACAGCCTCAGAAAGTTTCATCTAAAATGCCACAGAAGTTAAAATCAATCTGCCAACACATACATAAGCAAGTCTGTCATCAACCTGTGTTGGTCTCTCTTTTATATAACATCAATCTAAAGGAAAGGAAATTAAAAAATGTGATCAATACAATTTTCTTGGTGATGACAGAGCAAATTTAAAATTAAAAGGACTCAAAAAGATTAATCCAAAGAGGCATTTATACGCCCAGTAGACACAGAAAAAGAGATAAAACTGAATGAGGCTGAATGTTGATCGCTGGGCAGAAACACAAACAGACAACAAATCTAAAAGAAAATTGCCATGACTTGCAGGTAAACTCTGGGACAGCTGGATAGGTCACGTTAATACGAGTCTGATCTTACTGACCTACTATTTATAGCCGTTTAATGATGTCATCTCCTGCTGAACGACCTCAAATGTATCCTCTTTTCTCTCGGACTTGAACACAAATCACTGAGTCAGATTTTACTTCTTGGGAGATTAAGTTCCTGTGAGGTTACAGAGTGAGATTAAAAACTGAAGGGTGGGCTGCACTGATGCTAATATAAATAAAATAATAAAATGTGTAACTACCTCCACTGTTTCTATACTTTCTATTAACTCATTAAAATACTGGTTTATTGTCTCATACACACTTGACATACCTCATAAAAAAGAAACCCCATGGTCCCCTAAAGCGAATATTATGTTGTGATGTGAATGCTCGATATTTGCACCAAAAATAACATTTTATGATGCTCTTTGACTTAGTGATAGCTGCTGACTGTCTTTTTTATTCAGACTTTTCTCTTGCACTTTACACATCTCTGTTGGCACCCTTGTTTCTTTAGTAAGATACATATACGCACATAAATTCAATTAAAAATTAAGAAATAAAAATCTGCTCCAAACTTCCCTGTTAAAGCTTAATATCATCACCATTTTTTGTTTTTTTGCTATCATCCATTATCTTGTATCATTAACAAGAGCACCTAATGGAAGCCATTTGTTGGAACTGCAGGATTTCAGATTCACACAGATGGGTATTTAGTTCACTATAACCCTTGAACTGGGCCTGGCACGGGCAGAGTCATCCTGTTGTGCTTGTTTCAAAAGCATTTGGATTTATAGGATTATTCAGTGCGTAGGCTGAGTAGCAATATTTGGATGGTTTCACACTGTGCCTTTGATTGGGAACAAAGTCCTTCACTTACAAACACAAATATCATCTATGCATGTCTACAGTTATGATGTCAGGAATGAAATGTGTTACGTCACAAAGACACAAGCTGAGGCTTGGAGACTTCAGTATCTCCTCTCAACAATAGTGATCTGGTCCGCTCCGGTTAACCTAATCATGTCATGGAGCTTTTGAGATGATGAAATCTCCATAGGCCCCCCTCACTCCAGCTGGCAACTCCATGTTTCTCAGTAAAGGGTTCCAGTGGAGCCGGGGTGATTATCCATACCACATGTTGTCTTGTGTACAGCCTCTCGCACGCTTCACCCCTCCCTCTGATGGGATCATTCCTCTATACATTACGCGTCTAAGTCGCAGATTTAAAAATCCAGCCTAAAGAATATCATTTATTGTTGTGTCTGTTTTTTCTTGTTCTGTAAAAACTATTTGTGCCAAGCCTGATGCTCGAGCTACAGTATCCAATTAAACACATTACATGCATGGCTCAAAGGCCATTAGACACTTTAATATTATGTAACAGCCTGCGGATGATTAACAAACAGTAAGCAGGACAGACACTCACTTACCCTGCATCACTTCCATATCCACATATTAAGGCATCCTTTGCTCCTTCAATTTTGTAGAAGTTATCTGAGAAAAGGAGAAAAAGAAGTTAAACTTCACCAAACTAACTTCACTGAATGTCACTGATGGTGGGCAGTATTAAGAGTATTGTACATGTGTGAAATGCTTTCTCTTTTGTTTATGGCTGACCTTCGCTGCTGAGGAAGTCCGCCCTGGAGCTCCAGGTCCTGTTGTTGCAGATGAAGGATGCGTTGGAGCTGTAGGAGGAGTTGATGCAGTGCGCGAGGCTGCGGACACACTTTTGTCGCAGCAGCCCCATGAAAAGCTGCAGGCCGATGAGGGCGAACACGCTGAGACAGAAGACAGTCAGAATCATCACGTCTGCCAGCTTCCTCACAGACTGGATCAAAGCGCCGACGATGGTCTTCAGACCTAGATGGAGGAGAGGAGACAATACATCAACTGTTTGGTAACACATACACAAATAAATTGAAATGAAATGAAGAGGCAAGATAGGTACAAAGTGTGAGGTTTGATCTGATGGACGTCCTACCTGGAATCACTGAGATTGTCTTCAGTGCTCGTAGTACTCTGAAGGTTCTCAATGCTGAGACGTTTCCGAGGTCAATAAATTCTGTCACATATCTGGAATTTGATAAAAGAAGATTTATGAACATCTGCAGGGAGATTTACCAGATAAGCAGGCTTAATAATTAATGTTCAGACATATTGTATATCATGTCTTTATTAATACATTTCAATCAAAAAGTCTTTTCATTGGCTTAGCATCCTAGTTTGGTGAAAAAATGTGTGAACAAAACATGTACAGTTCTCAAGAGTGACTTAAACCTGTAATAGCTGTAATATTTTTTGACCACTTTGGGTAAGGGAAACAAGCTGACACATAAGTTGATACGGCTCACCTGTTACTAAACTTCTATTTACACATCCAGCACAGGACACAGAGCAGCATTATCATTCATTTGGTTGTGTTTCTGCCTAAACCTTTAACCTTTAAAGGACCAGTGTAGTGGCCTCCTGTGTTGTGTAGGTCTAGTGTAGTTACTGCACTAAAAATGCAAAAGGCCATACTGAGAACTAGTGCGTAGTTTGTCCTTTCTGAGCTCTTTAGCTGCCTGCTGCTAAAAATAATGCTATGAGAGTAATAAGAATTAACCAAACTGAAAAGTTGCAGCTTGTAAAGCCAAAATAATGAACTGAAAGACAGTAATCATGTGATTAATATAAAAGCCAGCTTATAAGTAACAGGAATAGCTTGTGTTTAGTATCTGTGAGAAGAAATGACAGACGAATTGGCTGATGCAACCATAATTAATCAAACACAAATTAATCACTGAAGGTAATGGCAGCTTTCAGTGTGTCTACACCCAGTAAAAGGGATTTTGTCTCATTGTTTTCAAACAAAGCAATGTCCTATCAGGCTGACTGGTCTCGAACAATGTTGCATCAATGCATGAAGAGGTCACCTGTCTAATCTCCCACCTGCATCCTGCGTAGTGAGTCATGGCACATAGATCACTGCACAGAATGACTGACTGACTGACCAGGGTCAAGTTGACATTACTGTAGAGTCTGCAGAAAACATTTACCCCAGACCAGACACTATGTGAACACTTAATGTGTTTCTCTGATAGCTGCTTTACAAACATCTGCACAGTGTAGCCACTGCTAACGCAAGGTGGATGACAGGTGAAATTGATTGTCAGTATGAATGATATCATTACTTACGCCATGATGATGACGGTGAAGTCCAGCCAGTTCCATGGATCTCTCAAGAAGGTGAACGGCACTATACAGAATCCTCTCGCAAATATCTTTATTGCTGACTCGAAAGTGTAAATGGCGGTAAAAGTATACCTGCAAAATATTTACGGAGGGGGAAGAAAATGCAATTACCTCTGAATCCATTGTTGAACAATACCTTCAGATTCAGAGTGGATTTGTACATTAAAATAAACCACAGTACGAGTAAGTTTAATTATAGAGGGGCAATGTTACTGACAGATTGTATGCAAGATATGAAACAGCATGCCTAAACAGCTTAAAAGACGATGAGACAAACATATGGAAAGTAAAGTAGGCCTGTACAATAAGCACAGGTAATATGTACATGCAAGGTTTAACTGAATTTGAAAAAAGAAAAAAAAAGTTTTATAGTCAGAAGCCGGTTAGCTTAGCTTAGCATGAAGACTGGAAACGGGGAAACTGCTATCTTGGCATACTCAAACCTCTAAAGCTCCCATGTCTTGTTTGTTTTTTTGTTCAAAAACCAAAGTGTAAAAACTTGAATCACATTCATGAGAGGAACTGAGATTTTATCACCTTTGGACAGAGCCAGGCTAGCTGTTTCCCCTGTTTTCAGTCTTTAAGCTAAGCTAAGCTAAGCTAGTTGGCTACAGGCTGCAGCTTCATATGTAATGTATAGTTGTGACAAAAACGTTTTTTGCATTTTAAATTCATAGAAATAAATGTCCAAAGTTGCAAAAGTAAATTGACAAATAAAAGTCTTTATTGTTGCATATAACCTGCTTCATGCTACATCTTTTAATTTCTATTTTTATGCATCACTTTTCATTTCACATCACATGCTTTTTTCACATGCCTATATGGACTTTTGACTGAAGTGACTACAACATGCATCATATACTTACATGTCAGCTGATTCTTAAATTACCACTGACAAAACAACAAACCCCAACAAAGCTCCACATTAGAACACATGTAGCACAGTACATTTCTGTCTGAGACACAAAGTTTAGATTCAGATGACACTTTAAATATTGTGTGGACTCACTCCAAGTACTTTGTCCATGGTGCCGGATCTGACATGGCCATGAAGCAGCAGTTGGTCAGTATAGTGCACATTATGAACAGGCTAAACAACGTGGAAAAGAGGTTAAGGAAAGTGTGCTGTGAAGAAGTAATTTACAGTTTTACAGTCCAATAGGTTTTTGTGATAAGCCAGCACACAATGTTTCTTGTAATCCTATGAAATATAGCCATTAGGATAAACCATCACTGTGTGTGCCAACGGCATTAGAGGTACAGTAAATGCAGATTATGGAAAATGTAAGTAAATTCCATTTAACATTAAATCAGGGGAGTGATATCATTCTCTCCTCTAGATTAATGAAACAATGACAACAACAGATCTATAAACTGCTAACTGCTAACTTTGGGCGATTTGAAATGTAAAAACAAATCATAAGAAAGTTATCATCTAGAAAAGTTATAATTTAATATAAATATAAAGTATTTTTTGCCAATAAAATGTATATCAGAACATAATGTTGTCAGTTATTCATATGATTTGTCAATTGCAGAGAATCAGTAGTTCAGTGATATTATTTAATAGATAATTAGATCATTATTTGATAATAATTTGATAATTTGAATAGAATCTTGTTATCATAACAGAGGAAATCCAAAGGAAAGATTCACTCCTGCATGTGAAGAATGAATCAGCTGTCTGAGAACTAATAGGCAGCCGTCACATGATGTGAAATCTCCTTGCTCTTATTTCATTTCAGAGATTAAAAGAGGGATATGAGGGGATTTGGTTTGCAATGCCAGAGAGGACCATTACGAAGCTGTCTCAAAAATCAGACTATGGAAAAATCCAATAGAAACCAACAGGAGGAAATAAGTAAATATTAGAAATTTAAATTTAAATTTTAAAGCATTTTTCCCCATTAGGGTGCTATCACAAATTTCATTAACATCAAACTTGAACAAGACAGGACGACCACATGATTATTCAACACATGCACTGGGTAATCAAAAAGGATATGAATGGACTAAAACTTTTATGGCGATTGATCTGAGGAAGTGAAATGGACTAAATATGTAAAGTGCAGATGTGGCACTGAATCTGAAGATGGCCTTCCCTTTGTTAAGTACTATAAAGGTCTGCAACAGAAAGAAAAAATAGAAATAATAGTTAGAAAAATCACATTTCATGTCATTTTTAAACAAATACATTCTGTGAATAAAAGACATCAAAAATAAAATTTCCCATCAGATTTAGGCACATTTTTCAGATGTACAGAGAAACTTTAAGCTCTGAGCATCAGTTCAGCTGTTTTCTTAATCCTGCATGGACGATAATATTTCCGCTGTGTTGAGTCTGCCATTCTGTCTACCATCTGTGTTAACTTCTGCCATAAGCACTCCCGCCTTCAAGAAAACAGTGAGTGCACACACACACAACAAGCAAGGCCAGTTGTGATAATGGAGGTAACTCCAAAGCAGGCTGAACCTTTCCCCAACAGATGTGGCATTTATTTAAATATTTTTTCGTCTTTGGATAATCCTCCCATCCAGCAGCGACATCACATGCCAAAACAAAGAGACCCTGAGAATGACTGCCACGTCCTTTTTTCATCTCGCCATAAGCGCCCCATTAATGGGCCTGATCTACTCTGCAAATCAAAACTTGCTCATCCTATTTCTGCATCAAAACAGATGTAAAGAGATGCATTCACTGTATAAAACACTACTAGGTGAATTCAGTGAAAATCAGGAGGATCACTGATGTGTCTTGTTTACAAGTCCAGATTAACATGTTAAATAGTACAATAGCATCAGAGACACTGCTCATATGCCAGTGATTAATCATCAGTTACCTTTTTTTATTACTAATAACCATTTCGTAAGATGGATAAATGTTTAAAGACACAGACACTTAGAAATCTTGGATCTATTTAGAGTAAGCTGTTTGCATAAAATGACACACAGAAGCTCTCACCCTCTGGTTCCTGTAGTAAAATGGATCAATGTCCTCCAGTGGCATCCCGATAAGTTCTGGAGGGATGTCACCATAGATGCGTGGCAGCTGTTTGCCTGCCTCCAGGTCGAGCCTGGGTTTGGGTGGCTCCTCGTTCCTGTGAGCATCATGGCAATCCTTGGCATTCTTGGCCTGCTCCTCCGCAATCCGCTGCTCCAGCGCAGCCAAGGATTCGCGAGTGAACCGCCGCAAGCCATCAGGACCCGTTGGTAACAGCATGGCTGCCATCTTTTCATCCTGATTCTCCTGTACTAGAATTTACTTACAGCTACAGACAGGGACATAGAGAGTGAAGACATGGGGAAAGCAGAGATGGAAGAAGGCAAAAGAGAATAAATAATCAAATTCATTCGGTTTTATGGACAACATATAGTTGATTGGACTTAAAAACCATTAACCACTACATGTGGTGGTTTATCCTGCAGGAAGTTTAATCCATAGCCTCAGTATTGGGTTGATCTGTAGTCCAGAGAGGCGGTCATGTAAAGTGACTGCCTACTAAAAGCTGGTGTTGTATTGGAAGGAGTCCAAACTTCTGGTCACAGTATGCATCCTTGACACTTTGCTTTGCTTTATAGGCAAGGGGTCTTGACGTGGGTCAAGTTTGTCTGCAGCCAAGGTGGAGAGGTGGTCATATACTACACGCTGCATGCATTTACATAGCACAGATGTTAACAAAACCAAAACAATGTGCTTAAAGAGGCTGAAAAAGCTCTGTTGGCTGAAAGAGGTTCATCAGTACAAGCAACCTCCTCTGAGCAGGTGCTGTGTGTGGGTCTATTCTGGACAAAATGGAAACTTCTTTACACTCCAATGTGTCTGGTGCATCTGGAGGGCTGGCACTGTCAGGTTTTCTTGCAGGTGTGAGCTGTTTCGTTTTATTTAAGTATATTTTCAGCCTTAAAGCTGCTTTAATCAATATGTCTGTAAGAACAATGGATGACATGACGTGTATAATCATAATGTGTATAATCAGAGGTGGTTGCTTGTACTGATAAACCTCCCTTAGCTAAACAGAGCTTTTTAGCCTCTTCGAGCTCATTGTTTTGATTTTACTTCATTACTCTGTACACAGTGACTGTCATTACTTTCATTAGCATAGTGTCTGACAGTCAGCTTTGTTGAGGGAAAGGGTCAGATAAATCCAATGTATACCAAATAGCTGAAAGATGAAGCTAGCGGCTACCTAGTGAACATAGTAGAGCATTTAGCAACTAAAGAGGCATATATTTCCTTCAGGAGTTGATGGAGACCAAAGCACAGCTACAAAAGAGTGAATATTGGGGTTACACTCATCAACTCCAAATGAATGCTACCATTGCTCCATGTATACCTGATATTTAAATAATAGTCAACACGTGTGCCATGTCAACTTTAAGATCTGATAATATGTCAGTATAATTTGTACAGCTTGTTGAACTGCTGTCAAATGGCCAGAAAAAGTCAACTACTGAATGTGTAATGCCCCTGTGTGAGCAATTTTAAAGTTTTTGACTCTGGCACCAGTTTTTTACCAGGAACATATAACATCAGGATTATTAAATTCTACAAACAGTAGCTTAAACCAGCACTTCCAATATAAACATGGTTCTTTAAAAACTCTCAATGGGATCTTCCAATAATCTAAAAGGTCAAATTCATGGAAAACATTATAATTTATCACCATGTTCAGCATCAGGGAAAGCCTAACAATTCTGTAATAGAATAAGAGGTATTTATCAAGGACACAAGTGTGTCTCCATCACTGAAGCTCTCTCTTTTTCAAACATTGTATAATTGCAATGTATAAAGGCTTAAGTCAAAAGCTGGATTGCCTCTGATTTTCTGATTGGAAGATGGTTCTGAGGGAGGTCCAGAGACACGATATAAATGTTTTACCCTTACCACTGACCACCAGCTTCCTGTTATCCAACGGTCTCTATCAAACTAGGGCAGCCATAGTTCTGAGTCAGAGGGATTAAGTCTAGAGGCTGTGGACCTGACCAGGGGTTTTCACCAGCGCTGATTTAGGATGGCCTCCGCTGAACTCAAGAAAACTGCAAGGCCTGGACATCGACCTGACACCAAACCTTAAAGATGTACTCAAGATGTAATCATTTTTACGGTCATACCACACCCCTAAAAACCAAAGAACATTAACAGGTGGGCACATCTATCTATGTCACACCTTATCTAGAGCCAATTTTGAGATTTTGTTTTAATGAATTCAGAAAATGACAGATTGATTGCAGCAGAGAAGTTACTAACACATTAGATTTCTTCTTACAAGCAAAAAAAACAGTTTGCAGGTAATCTGATCAGAGATGCCACGGTCTAAATAAAGACAATTTTAAAGGCCTTTCCACAACCAAAAATGCACCCCCTCATTTTAGCCAGTGACGGAGTCTGACATTTTAATAACTGAAAAAGCTTTCCAAAGAGAGGATTACATTTCTGTGCTCCCCTTTTTTGACACAGAAATACCATTGTATCCTTTTCAGATTGACTAAGCTCTGTGAGTTTTCCATCTCCTCCTGTCCTGAAATGCATTGATCCCTTCACACGTCCAGCCAGACGCTAGTTATCTGCTTTCACTTGATCTGCTTATTTGGCCCAGGTTGATCTCAGATCAGCTCATCTCATACACTGAATCCAGCACTTTCCCATTTGCTGTCAAAATAAATAGGTTACGGTCCATTTGCAACGTCATAAAGCAGATAAACAGATTCAAGGCAATGATATTTCAGTCAGGATGACAACAGAACTGGACGAGATGAATCGTCCACAGACACACAGACACAGTATTTCCATTTTCTGTTTGCACGCTGGGAAATGATAGCAAGGAATTATATAACAGAGAGAAAAAAAGAGCATTTCAGTTGAATGAAATTTAATTCCCATGACAGCCAGATGTGATATTGTCATCATCACTGCAAATAATTATGATAATTAGACTGAAAGTAAAGTGTACGCACACACATGCACACACACCCTCAACACACGTTCTGCAATACTAGTAACTACTGTTTTGAACAATAAATCAAATGACATGGTGGATGCTGGTTTGAATCGACTGATGTTGAATTTTTAATTGTTATATATAAACATAAACAAACTATCTTAATACGACCTCTTAGATTTTTGGGTATGTGTGTGTGACACATACTTAGCAGGACATTTCACAGTTGAAAAATCAACTTCTCAGTGCTCTCTAGTGGACAAACTATGTAATGGTGACACTGTTTCTAAATGACCTCAAATCTAATTAGGCATTTATGTTCTGTAATTTCTTAATATTTACCAATCAACATATCCACAATGTGATAATGATATGCTAATATCAGACGATATATCGGCCTGGCTGGTTTATTTGTCTAACTCTAGCTTGAACCCCTTAAGCTGCTGATCAGCTTTAAGCTGCAAACAATGTGCCTCCACCATGTGTACCATCTGTAGTGGTCAATTTAATTATAACTTTGACATGATTATTTAATTTTTTGAACATATCTCCTATCATCAGTGCTCCACAAGTTAAGAGAACAAAGTATCCATCCATCTTTCTCTTCTTTCTCCATTAAAAGAAATGGGCTGGTACAGCTGCCTTTAAGATATTCTGATAGGATTAAAAGGGATGAGTAATAGTTGATGTATAGTTAATGGCTAAAAGAATACTTAAAAATCATCACATCACCAAAGGACCATGCATGCAAAATGTAACATGCTAACTTCTTTCTAATAAATCACAAAATATCCGATCCTAACCCCAAGATTATATAGAAGATGTGAATCAAAACACTCAGTTATGAGTGATTATACTGAGACATTTGCTGCTCAGTACAATGTAAAGCATTAGTAAAAGTCAGTAATTGGTCACTGATGATTTTATGGAGGAAGCTACTGATTAGAGAACTTGTTCTGCTTGTTAAATTTGCATATGGAAACAGTATGTACCTCATTTTAAAACACAGCTTAAAAGCTGTTAAGGGAATACATATAACAACTGTAACACTAAGTCTGAGTCTGAACAAGTCTAGAGAAGACCATGGTCCCTCATGATGTCACATCACGTACAGTTGTGTCATGTCACGTCACTTCAACTCCTTTCAGCTTAGAGAGACTTTGTCCTTTTGGTGTGAGAGGGACAAAAGTATTTTGTCTTACATCCATCATCTTAATGTAACCATTTAAGATGTCACAATTTGATGTGCTGCCTAAAAGAATAGTCTCCATATCAATTCCAAGACTACTTTATCAGGAAGCGAATATTGTTACATGAATAGTACTGAGGGAAGATCTGAGCTTAATTAATTATACATCTGTATAGATAGTGTCTTCTTATCCTTCCTCATTCAAGTTATTTATCATGGCAATGTGTGTCTGATTGTTATACAGTTTCTTCAAGGCTTTAAAATACATTTTAAATTTATGATCAGTTGTCATTATTTTTATTTTTTTTTACTTATATGAGTTATCACCAAATTCTCTTTTTTAATATTTGGAAATGCCAAAAAACATGCATTCCACGTCTCCTGCCAATCTCTTGCATTTGATTACAGATTGGGTCTTCACCTTGTTACCATCAGGTATTATGTAATATGTACTCAAACTTGTGCCAGATATAATAAATAAATATATTCATCCAATTTTCTGTCACATTTTTGTGTTTCCCTGGATTTATGGGGTTCAATCCTTAACAAGGTTATTTTAGGATATTAAGATCCACTACCAGCATTTTGCTGCTCACTCATGATGATTGAATTTATCATTTAAAATTAGTGCTTCCGTTTACGACTTTAGGACTTTGCTTATGTTGCGAATGTTTTAAATGTTCATTTTTGATTATACTACAGGTATGTTAAGAGTTTTTGTATTTTCTTTCTTGCATGACTAAAATATGACACGAAAAGTTTTAGAAACACTGTACACAATGTAAATATTGTCTGTTATTATTACTGGGCCATGTCATGTCTGTGCCCCCTCAGAGCTACATACTGTGATCCGAGGTGCAGACTGAACTGATGACCTACTTCTTTTGCAAAAACCTTTCAATGTAATTGCACCAGATAGCTTAAATCTGTACCACAGAAGGTATAGACCTACAAAATGAGACAGTGGTGAAATCATCAGAGGGTGACGACTTGATGAAAAATATTTCAGTATTTCAGTCACCTTCATTCTTATGCTTATTTGAATCCTGCTCTAAACAGGGAAATCTTAAAACTAATCATGAGTTACATCAGACAAGAAGACGATGAGGGTTTGAAAACAGATCTTAAATATATAACCAATGCCTCACATGTTGTTATGTAATGTATCACCATCACTTTATAATAAGTTAAGGAAGCCATGGAACATTAAATTGTGCACTAGAAATGTCTCTGTGTGGTTTGCCACAGTGAAATATCATTAAAGTGAATTAACTAAAGCCTTTCATGTTCAACATTGCACTTTAAAAATTAAAACATAAAATTGATTCTGCAATCTGCACTTTCTGGTAGCTTTTATTACATTTTTTATTATATAGACATGATAGTGTTGTTTTAAAATGTATATTAACCCCAAAACCTGACTTTTAACAATGTGTTCATTTGATTTAATATATATTTTATTGTATAAAGAAGTGGAAACAAAAGAAAGCAGAGCAGTTAACAAATTATTTCAGCATTTACTCTTTGAGAAATCATTTACCTACCTCTCTCACATAGTTATTGCATGCTCAATATTCCAAAATCTAAAAATACTCACAGAGGTACTTACATATGAAACTCTGAGATTTACAGCGTCATTTCCAGAGTTGACTTCTTCGGGTTTTAGAAGAGGAAACAGCCAAACTCTCCGTGCAAAATCCATGTCTTCTGTTCAAGGTTTGTTCTTCATGGTGGACCAAAACTCCAATCCAGCAGGACAGAAAAGTGCGTCTTATCAGCAGAATCCAAAAACTGACTTTTACACTAATGTCAGTCGTCTAATCAGCTTGTGTTGGACATTTTGAAGCCTGCCACAAGTTGCACTCTTCCCTTCCATTCGAGTGGCTCTTCCGCAGTCATCCCACAGAGGAAAGGTCCCGAGCCACCGTGCGTTGAGAGGATGCTGCGCTGTCTTCAGCAGCTGCGCAGCGGCGGGAGAGGCGCACATCGATTTGCCCTTGAGCAAGAGCAAGAGGAGGGAGGGAGGATGCTGCTGGACCACAGAGGATTACAGCTCCTATAGAGGTCCAATGTCACACTCGATATGAGTTTTCCCACAACACCAAGTCGCAAAAACACACAATACAATGGACACAGGGAGGGGACACTTGTTCAAGTTGCCTCCTGGACAGACTGATATAAAATATGCTGCTTTTAATCTTTATGTGGCACCTTCATGGTAAACATTAGAAGTAATGTGATGTCAGCATGGAGTTTTTGATACGGATGTACTGCTTTCTGACACTATATGAACTTGTTTGGAGTTTGATCACAAAATAGGTTGTTTATGTTTCAGTTTGGAGACATGCAACCAATGAAATCACCTTTTGTGAACTAGACTTACATAATTCAAAACATGCTATCATCATTTTTTATTACTGAATGTATCCAATTGGCAGAGAGATGGTGCTTTTGGAAAACCTAGCGGTGAAGGCTGCGCCCTCCAGTGGACAATAATAGACTTTCAATGAATAAATTGGGCCGGGAGACACAGTATGTGTTCTACTGGGTGACCTGCAACATATGTCATAATCCGGCCTGTAGTTAACATTGAGGTCATTTATTATGTATTTTTTGTATTTGGCGCAGTGGCAGAGATTACATTTTACTGTATGATTAAAAATGTATACTCTTAGGCTGATTCTTGTGTTTTTATATCTAGTCTGTATTTCTTCAACAGTGTTTTATCCCTTACAGCATAAAGAAGGGCTTACCACAGCAAACTTTAATGTTGGAAAATAAAATGGTAACATTTTTTGACTCATGTTCTCAGTATTTCTAAAATCCTAGATACTCTGCATTAGAGTCAACTTTATTGTCATTGCACAAAGTACAAGTACTGAGACAATGAAAGGCAGCTGATGTATAAATATGTTAGGATATATACAATATAAACAGTATTAACAGTATAAAAAGAATGAAATGAATACACTAAGATGTATACAGCATGTGCAGCAGTTACAGTTGGCAATTCCAGGTGTAAATATAAAATGTGAGTGTTAGTACATGTTATTCAGCTGGTATTATATACAGAATCGAAATAAGTAAGTTATCTGAGATAGTATAAATGTATGCTAGAATGTAGTGTATTTTACAGGTTATGTTTTGTATCTAAAAAATAATAGCAAACTGTAGCCATTAGGGGTCATCTTAGTTGGGGGCCCCAGGCAATAATGCCTAATAATGGCCCTAATGTCTAACTCTGTCTATTGTCAATTTGAATGTTTAGATGCCTTCTTACATTTGTCTGGTGTGTCTGGTCTTCCTTACTCTGGCTTTGTTGAAAACTGGTCCTGAAAAATGGGGAAAACGTTTTTTCTCCAGGGACAATGTGAAAACCACATTACCCATAAAGCTCAGGTGCATATGTTTTCTTTTTTTCCGGATGTAGCATCACATGAATTGACTGTCAACATGCAAGATGGCCACGCATCACAGGCAAAATGCTGCTGGGCGGAGAAAAGTACAGGTAAATTATAGTAGTTGCATTATTGCTAAGTATCTGGCAACGGCAATATTAAAGTCTTCAGCTTTAAAGGTTGCTTCACGGATAATTGACGGACACCAAAAACCGTCCGTAAAACGCAGCGGTGATGTTATGAGTCATGACTCAAGCCGGCTAACCAAGCTAGCTTAGCTTACGTTAGCTAGCTGTTAGCGTCTTCTGCTAACGCTGGCGACTAAATGATTACGTTAATGTGTTTGTAAACACTTATCCTATAACTACGTGTCAGATACGTTAAAACACAACTACCCAGCTCGCCAAGTAGCACAAAATAGGCATGTGCTGTTTAGCAGATTTTTTACACTGTTACAGCGTTAACGGTAGCTTAGCTACACTGTATCTGGGCTCGGTCTAATTGCTGGGGAAACGTAGCTAGCGTACGTGTCTAGGTGGTCCTGTCGTGCACCCTGTCACTATACATTTCTACCGAAGAAAAACACGCTATAAGTACTGAATTTGTTCATTGTTAATATTAACTAAGAATAACTATTTCCTGATATATGTGTCATTTAGCTAGGCTCATTGACTATGTCCTTATAGCGTGAGTGCACGAGACCTAACCGTTAGCGTGTCGAGGCTCCGAGACGTGCACATGGAAGTGGGTGTGTTGTGGTAAAAAAACGACAGTCTGACCTCGGTGCTCACTCTCCTCTTTGTGTTTCAGGTGTCCTATGTCATTAGAGATGAGGTGGAGAAGTACAATCGAAACGGGGTGAACGCACTCCAGCTAGACCCTGCACTGAACCGGCTCTTCACAGCTGGAAGGGACTCAATCATCCGGATATGGAGTGTCTACCAGCACAAAGTAGAGCTTCTTAGACTCTTCTATATCTATATTAAAATGTCACACAGGCAGCTGTGTTGATGCATGCAGAATGTTCTCTTATGTTCAATGGTGGAATCATGGTTTCACTTCTCCGTCATTGCAGCAGGACCCATACATCGCCTCGATGGAGCATCACACAGACTGGGTTAATGACATCGTTCTCTGTTGCAATGGGAAAACATGTGAGTCTGATTACTGATGTACATCGATATATTACTGGTTTACCAGCTAACCATGACAGATTAATCTGATGCACTGTCACTGTGCTCCATTTTCAGTGATATCTGCTTCATCAGATACGACAGTCAAAGTATGGAACGCACATAAAGGATTCTGTATGTCGACGTTACGAACACACAAGGACTATGTGAAAGCTCTGGCCTACGCTAAGGACAAGGAGCTTGTGGCATCCGCAGGTCTGGACCGACAGATCTTTCTTTGGGATGTGAACACACTAACAGCACTCACTGCTTCCAACAACACTGTCACCAGTAAGTATTGTTTGTCCCATTCACACTGTAGTTGTGATTATTGCATTTATGCTGTCTACTGTTCTTAAATTAATGTTCTGTATCTGTGGATTCACTATTATTTGTCTCCCAACAGCCTCGTCACTCAGTGGGAACAAGGACTCTATCTACAGTCTGGCTATGAACCAGATGGGCACAGTCATTGTATCTGGATCCACAGAAAAGGTTGGGACACAAACAAACACACATGGACATTAACAGTTCAACATTAAAGCAACGTTCTGATAATTTTACCTGTCATGCTAACGTCATATCTGGGAAATGTAGCCTGAAACTAAATTGAGAATGATCTCCAGTGACAGATGACACAGGATATTACTTGAAAATCTCTTGAATTATCGATGAGTGTTTATATCTCAGTCTGATTTCTGCAGGTTGTTTGGTTTCCAAATGGCACCACAAAGATTACAAATTATATTTCTATACATAATTGGTGCCAGTGTAATTGCTTGTGGTGGAAAACATCTTGGATGTTAAAGTGCTCTTCAGATTGATCAGAGAGAGAAAATGACGAGTTTCCCCTCCTTTCTGTAGAGCCGTTCACAGAGCTGTTCCTGTAAGATGTGTGGACATTAATTAGATTACATAACAAAAATGTGAAATGGGTTAATAGGAGGTGTTAAGTTACTTTGAAACCTTGTGAATGCTGCACTTGAACTGTTACTTTGTTTTGTCTTAGAAATCTGGTTTAATGTAAATGTAATGAAGAAGTGCTCGTTCTCAGTCTCTGCTCTTCTTCCTTCAGGTTCTGAGAGTGTGGGATCCACGAACATGTGCAAAACTGATGAAGCTAAAGGGTCACACAGACAACGTCAAGTCATTGCTGCTAAATCGGGATGGCACTCAGGTGAGTGAACATGTCTGAAATACACAGTGTTGGCAGCTGTTCAATAGATTAAACATCTAAACCTACTATCCTTCTACACAGTGTCTGTCAGGCAGTTCTGACGGGACCATCCGCCTGTGGTCACTCGGCCAGCAAAGGTGTATCGCCACCTACCGGGTGCACGATGAGGGGGTCTGGGCCCTGCAGGTCAACGAGGCCTTCACACACGTCTATTCTGGTGGCAGAGACAAAAAAATCTACTGCACTGACCTGCGTAACCCAGACATCCGCGTGCTCATCTGTGAGGAGAAAGCGCCAGTGCTCAAAGTAAGCACACTGTGACGCAGTGGATTATTTAATGGAGATGGAAGTAATTTTTCATGTAAATACTGAATGTTGTTGTTTGTTTTAATTATTCTTTCCTTTAATACGTGTTTGATGTTTCTGTTGCACATTTCTACCATCCATGCATGATTTTCTTTTGTATTGTTGCTTTCTTTTAGGCTAGTCTTTTCTGTGCTTTGTTAGCAGTGCTTATTAGAAAGGATGTCCTGTATTTTTGAAAGGTTAAATATTTAAGACTGTTTTAATGACCCCGTGCTCATAACTAAAGATTTGGAGTCACTCAACCTTTCGCCGTCTTTCTCTTTTGCTCAGATGGAACTGGACAGATCTGCTGACCCACCTCCAGCAATCTGGGTCTCCACCACCAAGTCATCCGTTAATAAATGGGTAAGCATGCGTGACACCTCCTGAGGTCGCCGGTCGACTGTCAACATAATAACTCTGGAATACAGACAGAAACTTGTGCATGTGGCCATGCCTAATGCTATTCAGCATTAATCTTCCTGTAATTTGTGTAAAAAAATTAAACAAGCTTTGTGATGGTGTGAGTGATACACAAAAGATAATTGCATTACACTCATCGCAGATATTTCTGCATGGAAGAATTAAAATCCAGGACAACATGTACTGATTATTTTCTGTCTATATGTATTTGTGCAGTCTCTAAAGGGAATGCACAACTTCAGATCATCAGGGGAGTACGACAACGACTGCACTACCCCTCTGACACCGCTGTGCACTCAGCCAGAACAAGTCATCAAGGGTAAACTTGTGTATTTGTAAACTACAGTATCTTCTGTCTCCTTCTCTTTGACATTTCTAAAGTAAAATTCTGTGTTTTGTTTGCAGGAGGTGCGAGTATCATACAGTGCCACATTCTGAATGACAAGAGACACATACTCACCAAAGATACCAACAACAATGTGGCATTCTGGGACGTCCTGAAGGTAAAGACAGAATATTGTATTGTCCAAACTTTAGTGATTCTTGTGGTTCGAATCATGTTCTAACAAATCACACCACGGGCCACATGGAAGAGGACCGTCAATCCTCTCCTGATGAGCCCCCTCCTGCTGATACCTGTGGTGTGTATTGACTTTATGTGTATTTTACCTTCAGGCTTGCAAGGGTGAAGACTTGGGGAAAGTGGAGTTTGATGAAGAGATTAAAAAGCGCTTCAAGATGGTCTACGTGCCAAATTGGTTCTCTGTTGATCTGAAAACTGGGGTGAGTCACAAACCTGGTGATGCAAGAGCTTCTCGTCCGTCTCAGCAGCTGTGATGTTTTCAAACTCAGTTCCTCCTGAGTCTGGTTAGTGGTCTCATAGTTCTGTGTCTCTTTGTCGATAGATGCTCACTATCACATTGGATGAGAGCGACTGCTTCGCTGCCTGGGTGTCTGCAAAGGATGCTGGGTTTTCAAGCTCTGATGGGTCCGACCCAAAGTGTAAGATATCTGACCCAGTCACATTTTATATACAAGGAACTGTTGAAAGATACAGAACTGTTTTGACCGTTCATCTCTGTAGTGAACCTGGGTGGACTGCTGCTCCAGGCGCTGCTGGAGTTCTGGCCCAGAACTCGCATCAACCCCATGGATGAGGAAGAGAACGAGGTGAACCACGGTAAGAATGTGGTTAACTCTCCATCCACTGTTAAATCATTCTGAAATTAAATCAAGCAAACCGGCAGCAGTGTTGTGGAAACTTTAATGTGCTCTGCTGGACACCATTTCCTGCTGTTGTCAGTGAGCAGCGGGTGTCCAAAGTGACATTCAATGTGTCTTACAGTGGGATTGTGTTCTTGTTTCCACAGTGAATGGCGAGCAGGAGAACAGGGTCCAAAAAGGAAATGGATATTTCCAAGTGCCACCACACACACCAGTCATCTTTGGTGAAGCAGGAGGCCGAACTCTATTTAGGTAATGATTTACTGACATCCCTATAAACGCAGGTTGAATGTAAATTGATAAAGTTGCAGAGGGCTTTATAAAAGCTGTCACTTCATGACTGTAATAAACATAAACGTTAATAGTTGAGTGATTATTTTTTTCTTGTGTTCTGTGTTGCAGGTTGCTATGTAGAGATTCAGGTGGAGAAACTGAGTCCATGCTGCTGAATGAGACCGTTCCACAGTGGGTTATTGATATAACTGTAGATGTGAGTACAACTTTGTTTTCACCTTCATTTTACATGAACTCCAATGAGACAAAGGCAAAATGATTACAGGATAAATAGACTATGAATTTAAATTCAGAGGTGAAGCCAACAAAATACATTTTTGTTAATGTGACGTGACAAACATATTTTACTCACGACTGTTTTTGTTGCATTACAAAATGCTAAACAGCGTTGACGTAGTCTTTCCCGTGGTCAAAGGTCAAACTATTGAGGTTGGATGGGGATTTTTCAGTGTGGGAATGCAGTGCAGGTAGTTCCTGCAGTAGCGTATAAGCCCTTCTAACAGCAGTCAGTCATAGTGGGAGAAGCACAGGTGTTACTAACACCATTATTCTATTTATTCAAGTGTCCTAGTTAATCATGACAGTGTGACAGTGAGCCAGCATGAGTAATACAGGACCCTGAGGCTGAATGGAACTGAACTATTATTGTTATGATGTACACCTGCTCTTCCTGCTGAAAATAAGTCTTGATAAGGCTCTGTCAGTGTTTCTCAGGAGGAAGTTCTTTAGAATTTCTGTGGCACAGCATGTGCACTAACAGGTTACTCCTGCTATTATTATTTTTTGAGTTATCCTTCCTCTTCTGTTCCAGAAAAATATGCCCAAGTTCAACAAAATCCCGTTCTACCTCCAGCCCCATTCTTCCTCTGGTGCAAAAACTCTAAAGAAGTGAGTATGAGTACGCGCAGACGGGGAAGTTTGTAGTTTTGCAGATGTGAGTTTGCAGCCCGACTGTTGAGAGCTGATTTTTACCTGCTGTGTGTTCTGCAGGGACCGTCTCTCGGCCAGTGACATGCTCCAGGTGAGGAAGGTGATGGAGCACGTTTACGAGAAGATCATCAACCTGGACAACGAGTCGCAGACCACCAGCTCCTCAGCCAACGATAAGCCCGGGGAGCAGGAGAAGGAGGAGGACATGGCCATGCTGGCCGAGGAGAAGATAGAACTAATGTGTCAAGACCAGGTGGGCATGGCGGCTTTGCGTGTACATTTCGACAGCTTGTTCATCCTCAGTCACTGTTCGTTGTATTAACCTTTCTTTTTTTTATTTTTTATCTTTCAACCAGGTTCTAGATCCCAACATGGACCTGCGAACAGTTAAACATTTTATCTGGAAGAGTGGAGGGGACTTGACGCTTCACTATAGGCAGAAGTCCACGTGAAAGTCATAATTTTTGAAACAAGAACTCTTTGTCATTTGCCAATCACCACCCACCTCTGACATGTAGTACCCTAAATCCCATTGTGTGGTCCAGAGTCGCAGTATCAATGAGAATCCAGTAAAATTTGTGAGGACGTGGCTCATGGTGTATCATAGGGAACTGACCAGAACAGGCCGGAGCAGCCAGGAGACACCCAGGAGATAAGTGGTTCAGTGTTTCTTTTTATTATTCTTTTTTTTTTTTTTTTTTTACAGTTTGACAAGAATGGACTCTGTTTTCTCCAGCGCTCACCAATTTCTTTTGTGTTTCTTTGACTGCGTTTGTTCTTTCCTTCTGATTGGCATTTTTCTTTCGGGGCGACTGAAGTTACAGTACATGTTTGTGTCCGAGCGTATGCGTATATGCACATGGATGTAGTAGACTGTTTTGTTTGTTCTAGTACATTCCAGAAACTGTCCTTGTTCTACAAACACTCCACACCCGTCTCAGCTGTGTCACCAGTTTTAGGAGTACACTTGGTCTCTGGGTAGCATCACAGTCCCTCAAAGCAATCCTCCTCCGTTCTGTCGTCATCTTAACTTGAACTTAACCTCGGCTAAGACATCTAATTACTGCAGAGCGTGAACATCATTGACAGAAGCACTTGTCTTTGTCGTTTATTTTTAGCTGTGCTGTTCTCAATGGACTGAATGTTCTTTTTTTGTAAATATATGTACAACATTTTTGATTTAAGTGACTTTTTGTTCTTTTGGTTTTACAGCAGTTTTATTGCGTTGTTGTACAGCTTACTTCAACTGTTTTTCAAATCCCTAGAGCACATTCATGGTCATGAAGGTAATTGACTTGGATGTTAAAAAAAATTGCATTTGTTGTATTCACTACAACCCTGAAACTGCAGTTTACTCTTAAGAATGTTAGTAGTCGTCCAAGTCATCTTAGCAATCGGGAAATAATATATATATATAAGGTATGTATCTTTAACAATAACTCATGCTTACTCCCTCTGTGCTTGGGTCATGAGCAGTGACTTTGATGACAGTGAGGGCTGTTCCTAATGTATATTTCATTTAGATTCTATAGGAGTTCAATGGAACATGAATATAACTTGAAGGGGAATCTCATCCAAGAGAATATATCAATATTCAACCACTGTGGGAAATTCACCAAAGTGAAATAAATGGTAATACCCATTTTCTCTCTTGGTGTGTCACCAAGCAGAACAGATCTTTTCATTGTAAATTTTTCTGCTTTTAATTTTGCCATGATGAGTGTGTGTTTTAACGCCATAGTGGGGACGCATCGAGTGAGCTCTAATTGGCCAAAAACATGATGGGTACAATAATTAGGCCATAACACTGCAGTATCCCTTGTTGTAATAATTTGTGAAATATGTATATTTTAGGCATTGGAAGAAATAAATTGGAATGATTTAACAATGACAGATTTATGGGAATTATAAATGGATGTTTGTTGAGTTGTAATGTGTTCAGCTGAAGAGTGTGAAACAAGAAAAACAACAGACAATTTCTCTTTTAAGTCAAGTGATATGATTGTTTAACCATCAAAGATTTGCCCATTTCACATTCATGAAACGACTGCACCCATTCCTAATAAAACATACAATTAATTCATAAAATATTTGCAAAAATACTTTTCCTTATTTTACACACTAGCAACTACTTTGACTGTGAAAAACATTATAAAGCCCCCTAACAAAACAATTTCTCAACAGCAGCACCACTACCAGACTTCTTACATACTCTGAAAGGTCTGTCGTCTACTGGATTTACACATCACCTGTCAGGTCACAGGCTGTACTCGTCTACTGTTGCATAGATCACAAAAATTAAAAGGTAAGAATCTTGTTGAAGTAGATATGGGGACATAATTCAAACAATACAAACGGTACAAATTCTTTTCAAACGGACCATACAAATTATGGCTGATCAAATCAAAGACAGTGTTTTAAACATACTGACCTCATCAAATCTGCTTTAAAAACGTGTACTGACTGGTTTTATACGGTACAGGTGAACAAATATTTTTTCTAATACCACATCGAAAAACATTTTAAAATCCAAAACATGGCTACAAACTACTGTAGACTTTTTATATTGTAGTTTTAAAAGCTGTACAATAAAACTTTGCTGCAAACGGTCTGGTAGCTTTAAAGACTTTGATAGTGTTCGGATATTAAGGTGCAGCTGTGCTCTGCTCTAGTAAATGTATGTGTTTATCTTTGGAAGTGTTCAAGTATTCATCACATATGCGCACCAGAGGCAAAGTCTTGTCACCCGTATATCATAATTTTGCACCAAGCAAGGAAACGTGGTTCACATTCTAACCACCTTGGCGTACAAATGAGCAGTAACTTTAAATTCTCACATATAAAACAAACAGGATGTTCCTATACTCCCTCTCAGTGTTCTTCTATGATAATGCTTTAGCTGGTTTCTTTAGTGTAACTAACCTGCCAGACTCTGTATCAAATCAGGCAGCCTTCCCCTCGTTCTGTCCTACATTATCTCTATAGTGTTTCTTTAAAAAAGCCCCAGTGATTGTCAACTTCACCTCCCATTTTTGTACTTTGTGTATGGCCTGATGCAAGCTTACTCAAGAGACAGCTCTTCTGGTGGCTCCTCATCACTCTCGTGGCTGCAGTGGTGAGCAGGAGCCACATCTAGAGGCTCTGTGGACTCCTCCACTGGCCCTGTCGGATCCCCGATGGCCTGAGCAATAGAATCATCTGGTATCGACTCATTAACAGCAGAGGATTGGAGGAGATCGACAGGAGATGGGCAGGGAGGGTCTTCGGTTAAGACAGAGGGTTCAGCAGGAGGGTCAGGGGACTCTACAGGGAGAGACGATGCATCCATAGGTGGACTTGGACTATTGCTAAGCTCAGAGACGGAGACAGGTAGGTCTGTGAACTCTGTGAGCAGGTGAGATGGTTCAGCTGGTGGGATGCCTGACAAAGCATCAATGGAAGCGAGAGCAGATGTGAGGTCCATGGCTGCCTGGGAGCTCAGCTCTTGCGAGTCTGTCTCGTTGTCTGCTGACGATGAAAGGATGCTGTCCTCCAGCTCCTCTGTACGTAAGAAATAGAAAAATTGTTCATATTCCTTTTGCCAAATGTACACTCTCTAGGACAGTGATGAAGTGCTGCTGTCCCAACTTACCAACACCAGAGATATCACCATCCTTCTCCTCTTGCATAGTCAGTGAAGTGTTGGTCATGTCGATGGACGACATGGACAGATCCAGTCTGTCCAACAAATCTGCAGCGTCAGGTGTCAAAACTGCCACTTCAGAGTCTGAGAAACCTGAAAGAACGGACACGAGACAGCTGCAGATAAGCACTACATCCACAATAAGATGCCAAATACACTCATACATTACATATCATCATCCTCTAACACCACTGCATATCTGAACTGACCTGGGTCCATGACCCTCTGGATGGGTGGAGGTAAAGGAGCTTCCTGGAGGGTGACCTGATCCAGATCTAACACATCTTCACTTTGGCTTGAAGGAGCCATCAAAGGTGCCTGAAAAACAAACAGAGATAAGCTGCTACTACCAATAGTTTGACCTCATGTAACAATACATGAAGTCATTCAATAGTTAGATTAACAGCACTGTTAGGAGATGCAAGGAGAGGTTCTAGTGATGGGGTCGAAATCAGAAACTACACCGCTAAATGCCACTAAATCCTGCATTCTGGTCTTGAAAAAGTAACCAATGCATCAGCCAACACTGAAATGAATCATTACTGGTAGCAGTACATGTAGTCATGTGGATTCAGATTTACCTCTGTGAAGCCATGGGTAGGCAGCTTCGGAGAGGGTTCCTCCTCAGGAACAGGAGTGGGAATCTTTTCTGGCGATGTGTCAGGTTGGGATGGGATGTATGCTGGGATGCGGTGCAAGTAGCCATAACCAATGCCACAGCCCAAACTAAGAGCAAAAAAATTAAAATGCTTTAAGACCATACATAACAACATTATTAACTACTAAACAATTCATACATTTTATAACAGAAAAAACTGTTATCTACCTGCCCTCTCCGCCCCACGCTCCATTTGGTGTGACAACCACCTCCCTGCAGGCATCTGTTTGAGTGTTGTACACCAGCAGCTTCAGTGGCTTCCCCTCATGAGCCTCAATCAGCGAAAAGAAGTCTTCTGACTGGAAATCAGCAACTTTGAATTATTTACAGCTCAGCGTTCAAGTTTGTGAGAGATAGATTGATTTTAGCTAAATATATCAGAGCCAAATGTTAGTAATAAAGCATTATATCTTACATCTTGCAACACCTGATCTGCTCCAACGATGTACTCACTGTGTGGCTGAAGCCCTGCCAGGGCAGCAGGTGAACTGGCTTCAACATCCTGCAGGAAAGAAATAGTTATCAAACCAAAAGATGAAGCTGTATGAGCTTCAAATCAGAGTTAGGTCAATCGGTTTGGTTTTGAATAAGCTCACCAGAACGTGCCAGACATTCTCATTGGCTCCTTGATAGCTGCAGAAGCGAACACTGGCACCGAGCAGGCCCTGACCTCCCCACATGTTACTGGGCACCACGTCAAGCTCACGAACCCTGGTGGTTTTAGTGCTGTACACCTCCAACTTCACTGCTCTCTCCATGTTGGATTTCAGGAGCTCCTTCAGCAGGTCGTTTTCCTCATTCTGGTGGACAGTAACAGAAGAACTCAAAACAGCAGAAGTAGGATCTTATGTGTCTGTGCAATCTGCAGTGAGTTAACTGCTTATAACAGAAGAATAAATAAACGTACAAGTCTTTTGTTGTCCAGAGACAGTATAAAGTCAAAGAAAGGCTGCAGACCGGCCGTTTCTGCAGGAGAACCAGGCTGCACCTGTCAGAAACCAGACAAACATTTTAATAACATGTGATGCTTCATCTTTAAATAAAAATGTAAACAAAATTTCAATATATGGGACATTCATTTTCAAAATATTTAAATGAATAAACAACCAGAGTATGTGTTTTGCAGAATCTAAATCAATTCAACTTTTTTAATCAAATGCACAACTACAGTAAACTGCTTCAACCATGGCCCGATAACTTAAACTTGCTTTTGTCCGACCAACAGTGCAGAATTCAAAAGTATTTCATTTACAGTAAATGAATAATAATAAAAAAAAGAGCAGCCAATCTTCTTATTTGAGAGGGTTAAACCACTAAATGTTTAGGATTTTCGCTCGATCTCTCTCGATCTATGCATCATCGATTAATCGATTAATAATTACAGCACTAATGTAAATAAATGCAAGTGCAGTGCGATCATTATTTATTTTGGGACAGCATGAAAATGTTTAAAAGGGGCGATTCATCCAGCAGAAATATCAATATAACTGAGCCCTCACGACGAACAACATTAAATTAGCTTCTCGACATTCATCTGGTATTTATCGGCTTTGAAAGATAATGTAAAATAAAAATAATGCCGGATACTGTAATGGCTCAGTGGACTTAAGACTGTTGAATACTTTCTTTGAGAATAGTTACAAGCCTGAATTCAAACTTTATTTTGAAATAAATAAATAGACGTGTCTGTTGCATTGTGTCGTGTTGAAGTGACAGGTAAACAGTGCCACCTCATCATTTCACAGGTGGGTCTGCAGCAGCTAGCTATCGGTTAGCACACAGTAACATGTCTCGGTAAGCTGCTGTACACTCTGTTCCTCACGAGGAGGCTCAATCATTTCTTACTCCGTGCACGTGGTATCCATACGTCCCTCCTTCGGACACTTCCGAGCTCTGTGATAAACCCATTTTCTACCGGGAACTGTCAAATATGAGCTAAAACCATCAGAAAATAACAAGTGTGTGAGAATTATCACGGTTGACAGTCCGCGGCCATCTTGTTTGGAGTCCAAAACAATCGAACAGCGCCAGTATCGAACATACGCATGCGCACACGGCCTGCTTATTATTATAAGTAATATTTAATTATTGTATATCATATAAAGTATGTACTGATGTGATGCAAAATATCATAATGATATAGCGCATTAACTACAAACAGGAGAATAGACCTTTTGACCAGCAGCCATTTTGACTATTTCATTAAGAGAGGCAGTTCAGGGTCTCTCTATACCGGAGTCTTTATTAATTAATGATTAGTAACAGCTGTGCTTTTTTCTGCCATTAACAGTTATAATGCCTGCCATAAAAAGGGCCCTTAAGGTCTTTTGCAGCAATTTGTAAACCACTGGACTGAGTAAGATAGTGGAGCTTGTACTAAATCAATAGACCTTTTTCACAGCAGCCATTTTAACATGAAATAGTAGGGTCAACAGGTGTTTCCGATGATACTAATTAAGGTTCAGTTCCATTTAGTGCAGCAGAGACTTTCCGGTGAGCACAACATGCACCACAGCAGCACCCTGACTCTGATTGACCTGAATGGAACAGGACCGTAATTAGTATCTTTGATAACACCTGTGTTTAACTACAATTTCATGTCAAAATGTCTGCTGTGAAAAAGGTCTACTAATGTGACTAGTAACCAGTAACTAGTAAGTGCTTTTCCTGCCATGAACGTCAAAACGCCTGCCACGAAAATGCCTATTAATACCTTTATCAGCAATTAATTGCAAATTATTGTACTGAGTACGATAGTGGAGATTGTAGTGAATCAAATGATAAGTTTAGTATATGATAACAGAAGCCATAGAAAAACTTTAAATAAGGTATTTTTCTCAGCTCTGCACCAGAAGAATCATCAGAACCACAGTCTGTGGTCAAACCAAAGAGAACACATCATTGTTAATGTCCCCCATAACGTGATGCTTGCCCAGTCTTGGCATGGTAAAGGAGATGAAAGAAATACCACTCATGAAATAAATTTGAAATCAGTGAATAAATAAATAAAAATGTTTTATTTTATTACTCCAGTACAGAAATATTCCAAACATATTGTTACGCATATACAGGGTAATCCCAAGGGTGCAGTTTTTAAAAAAAAAAATTCACAACCTGAAGGCTGAAAATGAAGGAGTGTTATTTTTTATTACTGCATGCATCAAAGTGGATTATCCTGCTTATACCATGACCACCATTCACCCACCATTCAACCAAAATATTCTCTGTGGCCATGGTATAAGATATTAAATAACTTGTCAGAGATCATTATATAGGTTTAGAATTAAAAAACAAGATATATATTAATTAGTGTGGTTTCTCTGAAACAAAGGCAAAATTATTTTTAGGCAATAGAAAAAATATCCAGCTAGGAAAAAAATATTTCATCAATGATTCTTTGTACATTGAAATATTCTTACAAATACATAAAAGCAGTGCTTTATACATTAAATTCTCTTCCACAGTGTCTTGTTATGTCACTAGAATGCCTTGAATCAGCTATAAAAACTGGGTATCGCTGACTGCATAACTTTGCTCTGTGCTCGGTTCAGTCAAGCCGATCAGAGACTCCAGGAGGTAGGTGCTCGACTCGTACGATGGCAAATTAACAGAGCTAAACAGCTGGAGATGGCAAAAGGTGTCCAGATGTCTGTGTACTTTGAAAGAGCTGTGCAGAGGACCAGATGTGTAGTCACTGTCGAAGAACTCAAGATCGGAGTCAGAGGAGAGACTCAGGTCCATGTACCTGCCTAAGGAGTAGTCCACAGTTGGAGAGGGAGTGTTGGGGAAGCCCTCAAGAGAGTCCTCGTCAAAGAAGTCTCTCGCTTGGTTTGCATTCTCATCAAGATAATCTGTCAGTGAGGTCCTGTTTATATTGTCTGTGAATGTGTTGGCTGTCAGTGGTCCCATATTGTCAGTAGGTGTGCTGTAAGTGGCACAGTTGTTGCTATGCTGTGTCACTGGTTCACCTGTGTGCCTCAGTTGGCTGCATGTAGAGTAGTTATCATTGTCACAGATGCTGAGGGCACGTGACAAACCTCCATCAACTTTAGGGAGATTCTGACTCCCATTAAGGCATCCTCCTGCATCAGAGTCAGAGGAGGAACAAGAGGATTCAGTCATGTCGCTGCTGCAGCTGTTCTCCTCCACCACCAACCGCTCTGGGATGAAATGAAAGGAAGGAGTGGTGGGCATGGTGAGAGGAAGACCATCTTCCTCCATGGTGAACCCAAAGGGGCAGCTCTTGTCCTGTGTACCTTGCACCGAATGGGCCTCATCCTGGTCCACATACTCTTGAAGGTCCTCTGGAAGTCCTGGCTGGTCCTCTTGGCTACTTGTTTCATCTTGCAGTCGCATCTCCAGTTCAAGTCTCATGGCGGTGTGGATGTAATGAGTCTGCACACGTTTGGAGTTGAACTCGATGCGCCCCTGAGTGTTTCCACAACCGTCCTTAGTGCAGCCACATGGGAAGTTTAAGCGGTCCACCTGTGTGTTAGACAGCAGAAAGACTCAAATACAATTCAGAGTACTGACACCAGGGTCTGAAGTTAACAATCCCAGAGAAACAAGTGCAGCTAAAAAGTGTTTTATCAAGTTTATAATCAGCTCTTATGTTGAGCTTTAAGTATTTTTGTTTATATATAAGTGCTGTACCTGACACTTGATTCCTGCCAGACTGCATGCACAGGTTTCTGGCTCACAAAAGCCTTGGCAGTCACATCCACAAGCCTCTCTGGACAGACGCAGGGCGTGAAGCTGCCTCTTCTCCTCTCTGTCTATACGCTTCACCCCTGCTGCCTGCAGGAGAGCCTGTCGCTGTTTGGAGGAGTACGGCTGAAGGAAACTTCCATCCTCCAGCTCAGCATCACTGATGTGGACATCAGTGTCTTCGTCAGGGATTTGATCTGCTGTGAGCCTGTCTGCTTCTCTCTGGTCAATGGCCTATGGAATCAACACAACAGATAAAGTAAGAAGACTGCTGTGTGTGGAGATGAGCAATGCAAACTAGAAATGTAGAAAAAAAAGTGCACTCACTCTGTGTTTCAACGCCTCGAGCCTCTCTTCTCTCCGTCTCTCTCTGAGCCTCTCTCTCCGCCTGTGCCGTTGCTCCAGTGCATGCTCTGCCACTGTGTATTTTTCGAGGCTGCTGTGCCTCCGCATCATGCCCAGGGTGGCACCTCCACGGCTGGGCACACTGGTGAAGCCCTGGCAGCGTGGGAAACTGAACACCGACACTTGGTCAAAGCGCACATTGCTCTGTGTGCCTGCAAGCTTGGGCCTCTTCAGGATGGACTGAACTGGTTGTGTTAAAAGAAGATAATAAATACATTAGAAAAAGAGAGGCAATGATCAGAGCCATGCATCTCTGGTCTTGCTTGAAGCAAAAACATTTTATCCTATTTAATCAGGTGTCCTAACCTGTTAGTTATCAGGAAGAGATGGTGTTCAGGCAGAAAACATACGTAGGAGCAGGAAAGATGTTTTGGAAAGCTTGACAATGAGCTGATTCTGTTTTCATAAAACCAAATAACATTTGTGATTTAAAGTCCCTAAGGACGTAGGAAGAATGATGAGCTGATGAGCCCTTTGACCTAGCCTAAATACCAGTGATGACAAAATGTAAAATCTAATATCAGCCCTAGTATTTTATTTATTTATTTTGTGGTGACAATACAGAAATGATTTTGCCATGATGATGGCCTACAGCGATGTTATAATACTCCAAACCACAACAACCAGAAAAACTACAAAATGTCACTTGAAAACAGCAATGCAGTAGTCCTTTCCCTTGCTGACAGTCAGTGCAGGAAGCTTCATAAATAACTCTGAGATACTGTAGGAGTGTCTTACTCTAACTTTAGAAATAATTCCTAGACACTCTGACCCATGTTTTTTAATTCTGCAGGTCTCTGAGTAGCCACTAGGTGACACACTACAGGTGCAGTGGCTTGGGTCAATAGTTTAACATACATGTGGACAGGAAATACCAAGCAAGAGTCCATGGCAACAGTGGACAGAGAGAAGAAGTAAAGGAGAGTATAACTGATGTTCTTTGGAAGTTTACCAAAACATAATAGCTTCAACAAATTATCTAACCCAGTGATTCCCAGTCTTTTTCATTAAGGGACCCCTTTTCTTTTACTGAGTAAACAGACGACCCCTGATTAAGTTTTGTCTAATACAGGACAAGGCTGTTTGGTTAAGAGTGAAGGCTCTGTGAATATAGAATGTGTTCAGGTCCCTCACCTGTGAAGCCTTGGCGACCCCTTGTGGAGGTCGGGACCCACAAGTTGGGAACCACTGATCTAACTAAAACTAAAACTAAAGCTGAACTCCAGTTCCTAAAGTCCGTAAACAACTGAGAGCAGCTGACTAAGCTCATCTCAGCTGCTCTGTCCACACTGGGGCACTGTTTGCACCATGACTCTATTATAACTTGGTAACAAGCTCAGAATAATAAGCCTGAAACTGTTATGCATAAGTTTTTAGACATTTTGTCATTGCACGGCCTCTGTAGCCGCCTCTCTGTGATATCTTAATAAGGCCATTTGATATGACTTTTTTTAAAGGGATCTTGCTATTCAAATTGATTCCACAACATCCTATTGCTCAGGCAAATGATCTTCCACCCAACAAAATAGACAGTCCTGAGCCGAGTCATTCGCTGTGCATTATCTAGAACCGCCCTAAGGTTAACGTTTTCATACCAGCACTGCTGCGGGCTGATAAGAGACACTCCTATAAAACGATGATGGGAAAACTGCCAGATACAGGAGGAGGTTTGCATTATTTGAAAGAGGAAAAAAAACACAGTGGTCATTGGTTTGGAGACTTACTGGGTAAACTGGTGGTTGAAGAAGGGCTGTGCGGTGTAAATTCCTGGTTGTCTGAGAGGCTGCTCTCCCCATCAGACTCCCACTCTGAGGAGGCAGGGGAGGAGAGGGAGGACGGAGGAGAGGAGGGGGAGGAGGAGTAGCAGGGATTGTCATCTACCTCTGCAAACTTTCGCTTCAGGATGCCTCTCATTGTTTGGCCGTTGTGGTTGATATACATTCTGCATGAACGCAAAGAAAAAAAAAAGCACTGGTTAAAATATTTATCATACTGTGGTAATAAATGCACAGATCAATACACTAAGAGGCAGAAAACAAGTCGTGCACTGTGAGGCTTTATCCAAACAGCAGCTAACCCAGAAACATAAAATGAGACATTATGTAAATCACTGAATTAAGAATGTAATAACTATTCACCAACACAGCAACAATGATGTTTTTATTCTTGTGTGTGAGAGACCAAATGTACACAGTCAAATGGTGCGTCTTTTGAAAATGACAGCTGGAGGAATGAGAGGTCTTTGCTGCTGAAAGCTGCAGCTCTGCCGGTCGAGCCGGTTTCAGGACACAAGTTTGTTTAGGCTAATTACATCTTGATAGTGATTATCTAACAAACTTTCATAAGTGTACAAATATGAACTGAAATCTTGTGTTCACTTACAACCAGCTGAGCACTTTAGAGAGTAAAAAAAAAAAATCAACAGCTCTTTTTCTTTTTCCCCGCAGAGTAATTAACATTCCAATGATTCCTTGAGTTTTTTGTGAAGAATACGTGGAAACGGACCATCCAATGGCTGTGTGCTGAGGACTAGGGGGGTGTAATGGTTCAAGTGGCTGCTATTTTAGGATGTGAACATGAAAAAGAAATCCAAACATGAGTAATTTCAGGGTTACAAACCTTAGCAGGGCTGTACAAAGCTACTTAGTGGCAGAGAAAATCTAAGCAGAGTGTGTTGTAAAAGAGAGTGGTGTTAGTAAAGAAAAGCTGTTATTAGTCGAGTCCAACATAGTCTGTTACACAAGTCTGAGTGCAGAGGCTGTTGATTCATTTTTGGAAGCGATGGAAGCATATGACCTCTTGGATGTCAGGCTAAGCTGCTGTTTGGTTTGGGCTGCAACAAACAATTACTTTTATGTAAATTAATATATTATCAATTATTCTGCTTATTCCATAAAATGCCAGAAAACACTGAAAATGATTCAGATGTCTTTTTGATTTCCTGCCGATTTACTACTCGACTTATCATTTCAGGTCTAGTTTGTTTTTTTTTTACTGTGGATAAAAACTGTCATAAGACCTGCACTCTTCTTTCTGGCTCCAAACAATCAGACCTGTTTGACCTCAGAACCCATCATGGTCAAATATGTGACACTAATACAAGCAGCTGACCAGGATTTAAACTGACCTCCTCTCCCAGAGAAAAAAAAGTAGGGAACATTCAACCTAACTTGAACCACTGAAAACAGGACAGCATGTGAGTTTTTTAGGTAAGACAGTAACGTTGTTTCTGGTCAGAAAAAGGCTGAAAGACTCTGCTGTGGCCCGGCACTAATACACAAGTAAAGAAGCTTCTGATTGTCTGTAGTAAGCAAATAGTTAAAGCAGTGAGTCTGCCTGTATGTGTGTGTGTGTGTGTGTGTGTGTGTGTGTGTGTGTGTGTGTGTGTGTGTGTGTGCGCACAAAGTGAGCAACTTCCTGGATCCATCAGCAAATATGAGGTGAAGCAAGACACAGCTTCTTGTCCCATTACACTGTTTACATTGTGTAACCCTCTGACAGTTAAGTGTGAAGGGATTCATCTCTGCTGAAAAACATCTTAATTAATATTCCTAAATATTCCCAATCACATTCCTAAAATAGCTGCCTCTTGTCCCAGTTATATCACCTGTATTACATTTGATATCTGGCAGTGTAAAGTCTTTACTGTACATGTGTGTGTCCACTGAGACTACATGAATCATTTAAACTTTAAAGGTTCAAAGCAGCACAGGCACATAGTGCACATGCCCGTTCACGTGAAACAGGAAATGTATTAAAGTAGATATGGGATTTTTTTCTTTTAACCATGACGCAGAATAAGTTGATTTCACTATTGTGTTCAAACACACTTTACACCCCTCCAGGAATGTCATTTTTTCATTGGAGGGGAGCAGGAGTCGTTTCCTGTTTGGCATAACAACAGTCATTAGCTGCTGACCTCTTCACCCCTGTGCGGAGACACACGGCGATCATGTCAGCTACAATGACAACACTGTTCCCCCTGTCCGTCCGCTGTCTTTACTGCAGAAACACTGGCTCATTTAAACCAGAGCAAACTTCCTCCGCTGCCTCACACCAGGACAGCACAGACACAGTGGACCCGAGTCGTTGTGATAAGAAGTTTGTTTAAACATGAGTACTCATTACAGGCTGTCTGAGTCTTTGTCAAACATAGTATTAACAGAAAAATGAACAGCAACGCTCCAGTAATTATCCACATTACACACAATTATAGACTACGTTATTCTACATAAACATAAAATACGATAAGGTAAGGATAATAAACCACTCACAGTAACTATATAGGAGTAATACAGTGATTTTTCGTTACTTACCAATAAGTAAAATACAGCATATTAAGCAAAGAAGGCTGAAATTGACACGAAGTTATGGGCCCTGTTCGCGGTCCAACCAGCTGAGCATTGTGTGTCCCTCTGTGTTTATGTGAAGCTTCACAGTAGTACCAGTGTGAACATGAGAGGACTGGCTGGGAGCTGCCAAAGAGAGGACATTTAGCAGCAAGATAGTGCGCCCCCTCACAACTGCGCATGCGCATCGCTAGGAAGTTATTTATGTAGTCAGACATTAGCCTGCACGATAGTCGACTTAATGTAACAGTAATAATAATGTTTTACTGATTCAAACACAACACCACGCTCTGACTAAGCCTTAAAACACGACATTGCTCGGTCTCAAATCAGTTGAAGTTCGTTCAGACCAAAACAACCAAACTCGATACACTCCATCTTAAAAAAAACATTTTTAACTTTATACGCAGGTTTAAACATATTGACTTAACGTTTGCTTGATACTGCCGTTAGTTTTCACTGAAAATCCTATAGTTAGCCGGCTAACACTAGCTCAACCGGCCAAACGTAACCGAAAGTGGTTGTTAGATTTATATCTCGCTCCGTATCAGTCTTCTTCGTGGCTCCGCTGACTTCTCTTGACGCAGACGGTGACACAAGCAGAGAGACGCTTAGCTGTCACTACCGCCTACAGATAGTTGTCCGTTGTGTTCACACTGCACTATAACAACCAGTGATGTGGTGGTAAATAAACGACTTTTAGACCTACAGCTGGTGATTCATCAGAAGATAATCAGCTAGCATTATAAACGACTGTTATGTAATTCACATGTACTTGTTTTATTGCTTGATCATTTCCTTTACCATTTTTTTAAAATGAAAACTCACTGATATTTTGAGGGTGGACTAAATAATGGGAATACCCTGCAATACAACTGTGAAGCTCATATTTTTTCATATTTTTGTGGAGACTAACAACTAAAAGGTAATTTTGTAGGCCATAGCCTACACCAACAGTAACACCAACTGTTGGTACACCAACAGTTAACATATGTCACAGCAACAGCAATTTGGGAAGTGAGTGTGGAAACAGAAAAGCGCTTCAAACATTTCAAGTTCATAAGAAACTGAATGTGAGGAGGATTGATTCTGGGGCAACTGGACCTAGTTGTAGACAAGTGAAAATTACATCCAAGGCTAAATACCTGGATCTCCCCACCAGACAGTCAGAACTAAAGAAGCCTCTTGGATGAGAGGTGAAACATCTTCATGGATCTACAACAAAGTCCAGTTGCCCCAGAATCAAACCTCCTCGAAGAAAGATGACTGAGAACCTTCACAGACTTCAATAAGAAACTGAAATATTTCATTTTATCCACCACAAAAAACAAATGTAGTTAAATACAAATGTAATGTGAAATATTTTGAAAACCGTTTATCTGATTTCATGTCAATTCATAGAGTTCCACTCTTTATTTTAGAAACTAGATTTGTTTTCTGGCTCACAAACAAAAGTTGTATTTAAATTTAAATTGTTATCAGTATTCAGTCGTGGTTACATTTTATGATGTCCCTCCATTGCTTCCATAGACTGTCTGGTCTTTTGTGTCTAGACACCCCTTATAAAAGTGTTGATCAGACCTCTGGGATGATGACACTCACTGCCAGGTATTCATCTTACATTTCTGTAATCTGACTCACTGGTGCACCTCTGTAATGGTGTTTTAAGTCAGACACTCCTAAACTCCAGGAAACTCCCTGCGGTGTAGTGAAGCTGTAGATGGGCAGGATTAGGAATTTGGGTGTAAAGCCTCCGCCTGTTCTACTCAAGGAAAAATCCTCTTCCCAACTTTCCTGTTATATTCCTTTCCTTGTTAACAGATGTTGGCGTTAGTTCGGTTTGTCTATGCGCACACGTGCACATGCTTGTTGTGAACTCAGTGTTTTTTGGGGAAAATACTGAGTGAGAAAAAGTAAAGCATCTGGATTAACATTCCACTGTCTCTGCTTTTAAAGATAATCATAGGCTACTCTGTGTCCCCGACTGAGAGAAAAATGAAGCTCAGAAAGACAAACACAGCGTCAGCTTAACAGATGGACAGATGGATGAATGGAAAGACACAAAAGTCCAAAATACTCATGAGCTTTGACCCCATGTTGGTACACATTAGTGTTTTAGTTTGAAGAAAAACTGCACTAATATCTAAATACCTGTTGGTCCAAATATTCTAGCCAGTGGAAAGACTCCTTCTCCCGACCTCAGCACTCAAGTGTGTTATGAGAGTGTGACCCACTTTGGCTAGGATCACTCTAGTGCATGTGTGTTTCTATTCCACTGACCTGTGTGGGGAGTAAACACGAGGGGGACAGCGCATCAGCAATGGAGGGGATTGGTAATATAGTGAAACAGCACATAAATAACTGAGGAATAATTGTCTTTTATTTCATGTGTAAACTTGGACTCTTTGTGAGTAAGTTCAAAAATCTCTATTTAAGTGTTTCATGTAAGGTTTAAAGGTCCATTCAGTCTGTGTATCCTCTCTGAGATCTCAGTGTGACTTAGTAATAACACATGATCAAAGTGCTACGTGAGGCTACGTGGCTATTTATAGTACATCACACTGCCTGTCCAAAAATACATCTGTGCAATAGAGTTGGAGTTTCCTGTTCCTTTTACTGGCTGTTGCCGCACACAGTGTGACTTTATTGTATGTAAATTAGTCAGGAGGCTGATCTACATTTTCTCTGAGCACACCGGTGCTGTAGTAACGGAGATGGAGATGAGTCATGGAGGAAAATTAATATTTCACATAAACAGCAGTGATCGTGCAGTATACAGTGAGTCTGTCACAATTTGACCCAGATTCCTAACCTGGTTTATCAATATTTTAATTCAATTCACATGACATGTAATTAAATAAATATTAACAAGTAAGAAGTGAAATATTGCCCCACAGTACAGATCCATTATTTTAAAGTTCCTCATAGTTATCATCCACTCATTTTCTGTGTCTGACAGATATCCTATCTAATATCTGCTCGAGAACAGTGAGAGTAAACCACTGCTTTGCTCTCAGTCCAGAGTCCACATTACATAACTTATAGTTAACCTACATTCTGGCAGCCTCTCAGGTTGCTGCCACTGGCTCGTGTGGCCCTGTTTTCTCAGCCAAGCTGTGCCATCGATGGCCCACATACACATACATATAGTGACGGAGTCTGACAAAGCTTCAGGCATGTGAAACTATGCCCCACTTCCTCCTTCATTTCTGTGGATACTATCACAGTGATCTTCCCCCCTTTTAAAGATCACTCTCGGTTTTCCTGGCCATAAGAGGAAGTATCAGGTAGTGTTGGACTGTGTGTTACTGCCTTCCAGTCAGGTAGTATGTAAGGTGCCAAACGGAGCCACATGCTGCCCGGACATTGTTTTGTTCTCCTGAAAAATACTTCCCTGGCAACAGAATTACAAAAATAGACAGTGAAATAAGTTCAGGGTACGGGCAGTGATAAAGAAAACTGAACTAACTCCTGCATGATGTTGAGAAATGGAGAAAACACTCCTACATTCTCTCTCTGAATTGTTGATGTCTTACTCCGGCTTCTCTTGAAATGTCACATGTACACATGAGTTGGCTCCTTTTTGCATAGCCTCTGATGTCATATTTTGACAATCGTCACCATGGTCGCAAGGGCAAATATAGCGCAGCCAATTCTATTTTAGAGGGTGGAAAAGCAGTGAATCATGATTGCCTTCATCAGCAGCAGCATCAGCAGCAGCATGACTCCGATCATCATCAACATCTTTGCAGTCATAACTGTCTTATTTTTTCTACGTCAGTGGTTTGGCTTATCCATGATCTTTTTATTCTGACTCAAGGGTTTACTCATCTTTTTAGAGAGAGTCAGTGTTCAGAGTGTATTAAAACCCCTGAAAACTTTAAATCTTTAGCATTTCATGGCTAAATAAGCAACAAAAACAAAACAAAATGAACATTGTTAGGTGAGCTGTAACCGCTCATATATTCGGTACATGTAACCACACGTAAACTATGAAGACTGAAATTCTAAACTTTTTCGCCATTTGCACATGCTGAGGTTGGCACAACAAGTTGATTAGTGTGAGTCAGTCCCACTATGGTGAGCTCCTTTTATTTCAAATACTGAATCAGAAATGCCCAAGAAAAGTATGTCACCTGGCACACAAACAAAACAGACATGAGCAGTGAGTCCTTAAATTGGATGAAATTTACACAGAAATGTTGCTCATTTGGCCACTAGTCCTGTCCTCACCTCTGTGAGAGACAGGGTTACTTGTAAAGCTTGATTTATGACTTCTGTATTAATCCCCCTCCAAATGTCATGAAGAATTTAAGTCTCATCTGATTAATTTGGTTGTATTTACACTGTTATCACATTTTGATTTAAATGTTGCAATGTTCCAACTGAGACCCCCCCATTTCAAACGAGTGAGAAGAGGACAGATAAAACAGCTTGGACATAAACTGTCATGTGATATAACGTCTGATAACTGAACCAACTGTAGCAGAATATTTTTGTGTTGGATCACATTACTTTTTGGTAAGAAGCTGATTTAGAAAACACGTTTTCAACTGCGTGCCAAACGTCTATCAAAGAGACACCAGTCTCACTTTCTCCACTGTGAAAATGCCATCAGATAAAGATTTTGGATAAGATTTCACAACAGTGACACCTTAAGTGATCTGTCAACTGCCATCCTATTGTCTGTGCAGCGGTATCAGTTCAGGGGTGACACCTGAGAACTTCCTGTGACACCTTAATGGCAGACGATGGCCTCGTGCCAAGTGTACTGCTGCCTAATCCTGGGGTCGGTCCAGGTCTGATATCATATCTCTGTAGCATATTCACTCAAGCTAACATCCCGGAGCCCAAATGCTCTCTGTGCAACATGTAGGCTGAAAAATTGATATGAAAGAGATCTATGGTGTAATGGAGTAACCTGCATGCACAGTGCATGGGCTGAGATGTGATGTATTATTCAAACGCCCTCACTTAACAGCTTTGTCATAGCAGAACACAGTGAGGCTCAACGCTGCTATGCTAATGTAAGATTTTAGACTCAAATTTCTTATTATAAGGGCATGTTTGCTCATTATATCTCTACAAAACATCCGTGCATTATCAGTTTTACAGTATTGCTGCAAAAGCAAGCTGCAGCCCAGAGTGCAAAGTAGGTTACACAACTACAATTTTCACAAAAAGTGATCTTATCTGCCGCTGTATGTGAGCAGCACAAGCTGTAACAGCTAAGCAGCTGTGTGATTGGGTTTGACATTCCCCCTTCAACAATGAACCTCTTGTCAACATTAGCCAGAGAGCTGCGGTGACCTTTCTTACAAACTTACAAACTGGCCCGTGTGATGCAATGTGGACACAAAAGGCGTTTTCCTTGAAGGAATGTAGCAAAGACGCATTTCTCTTGACGTTTCTGTTGATTATTATGCCTTCACAATTACAAAAGTTGTGTGTATTTGTAGAGGAACTGTGTGTCCCTGTTCTAATCTTGCTGTCAGCCCTGCAACTGGAAGCTCCCGTGCTCTCAGAGGTCTGCTGTTGGTGTTGGGGCTGTCACATGTGGCTCCATGTGAGGCTTTTGCAGGAGCACACAGCAGCAGCAGCAGCAGCAACAGCAGCAGCAGGAAGGAGACCTGCTCTGTTCTCAGCTGTTCAGGCCAGTACTGACTGTTCTGTGGAACTGTGTGGGTGAGATTGTCTGACTCCCCTCTCCCTTCCCTACACGCTCAATCACTCACTGATTGCCTTTCTCTTCCTCCATTGCAGCTGGCAAAACACATGCAAGGCTGAAAATACAACAGTTCTTCTCTCACTGATGTCAGACTCCGCTGCTGCTTGTAGTGTTCATGTGTTTGTACAAAGCATTAAGGTATATTGTGATACTTTATTGGTACTTCAGAAGTTTGCAGCTGCAAAATCATTATTGCAAATAGCTGCACCATGCCCATATGTGTACTAACTATGCTAAGCGACAACAAATGCTCTGTCAACAAGCAAGCAGTTATGATGCCCTTTAACCACATTTGTTATGGAGGAGGGGGAGGGGTGTAGCTCTGGCGCCATCTTCTGGCTGTTAAATGATATTCAGGTGTAAAACCATCAATGGTTTCTCTCTATGAAGGAATAAATTAACCAGTTTTCTCCACTAGAGGTCAATATGATAAAAGCTCATGACAGGTCATGTGATCAGATGAAAGAAATATTATCAGTCTTGGATGAATACAGGCCTTGTAAGAATGCAACACAAAAAAATGCCTCTATCCGTCTAATAACACCTTCCATGTCAGCAAAATAAAAGGCTGCAATCAATAATTTGTTGGCCACTTGCGTGGAGAAACGCAACACTTATACATATCCAGTTACAAAGCACCATTAGCATTCATTTGGAGTTGTGTTTCTGTCCCCTGACAACTGTAAATATAATATTTTTTCTCTTTTCGTCTTTGTTTTGCTCACACATCAACTCCAGAGGGAAATATCTGTCTCTTTTAACAGTAAATAGCTGCATTTCTATTAACAATACACACAACCCACACACACTTGCACATACAGATGCTAGCAAGCAACCATAAAACATGCTGGCCTGACCATCAGGGGACATTTTTGGGTTCAGGGTCTTGCAATGGAGATCAATCTGACTGAGCCACAGCAGCTGCAAAGCCAGCGTGGTAAACTTGTCCAGAGTAGTAGTAGTAGTAGTAGTAGTAATAGTAGTAGTAGTAGTAGCTAGGGAAGTTAGCTTCATTTCACTTTTTACACATGAAAACCCTGCTAAACATGAAAACATGGCTCCCACATATCAACATAAAAATAACAGTTCTGCTCCCTATCAGAATTTGTCACGCCCCGGGCCTGAAAACCTCCTCTTCAGCTTCAAAATGGTGCTTTGGAAACCTGTGGGTGACGTCACGGATACGCTGTCCATTCTTTATACTGTCATTGGAGGAATTATAAAAAAGCCAACCATAACATCAGATCTCACACTGTTCTTTAATTCTAGTTATCATAGTTTGAGGGTACTCTGGGTACCTTTGGAGTGTGTATTGTAAAATGTACTACCTGGGAATCATAATAGCAGTTAATAAGTACTTCATGTTGCCTTTGTCAAAGATATATAATGTATAAAGTTGTCTCTGGTTAATCGGTGTATATAATTCACGTGCCATCACCCTTTGAGCAGCAGAGAGCTCTACATAGATTTACATGCAGTGTCAGCATTTTCTGTGCTCATGATATTTCCTGTATTTGCAGCATATAGAATTATCAACTTAACACATTTAATCTGTTTAAACACATGGTGAAATAATGGTGTCTGAAATGAATGTGACTCCTGCTACAGTCATAAAGTGGCTATGATAAGCATGTGAGGTGGAGATAAAATGCTGCTGCTCTGAGTTTTGGCACGAGATACAGTAGCAGAGCTGCTATGCCAGGCATCTCAACACCGACATCTGACTGCAGCAGCTGTCATAGTACACACAGGTCTGTCTCTGGTGTCTCAGGGTTTTCCAAAGCATTACACTGATATTTGAATAGCAAACAGGAAACAATAAATGTCACACATTTATGGGGAGAGAGAGAGATGTCACCTGCTTTGCATAATAAAAACTTGATTTGTCAGAGAAATTCATCAGGTGATGTTACAGTGGCAGATCTCATAACCGGAAGCCTCGGATCACAAGGTGTTTAAGGACTTTGGCCTCTAGAAATTGCTGTGTCTTGTGAGAGATGCTCCTAAACCACAAGTCAGCCACAAAGACAGAGATGCACAGGTGACTTCTGCGTCTTCTCTTCAGGTATGAGGTTGAATATTCTTATGATTTTATAGACAGAGCAGTATTATCTTATTTGCAATATTGTAAGTGTGTTATGCTTTGTAGCTTATGGAGCTCTTTACCTGCATTAGTTTATATACTTAACGTTTCAATATAAATATCTCTGTTCAGAATATAGATCTTAAATGTTTCTTTTTGAGTGGCGCATGTCTTTTAGCCACAGTGTGATAATATATTGATTGTATAACAGCATACAGTCATGCTGAGGTTTAAATTTGGGTTTGCTGTCTGAATCAGAGTTCATAAACATTAACAGAGTCATATGACTGTCAGTGTGACTGACAGTCTGTTATATAATAACTCACATGAGTTAAACTGAATTCATCATTTCTAAAAGAAAGAATTAAAATAAAAGTGACAAATGTGACAATAAACTCCATTATCAGTCATGATAAATATGTTTATGTTGAAGTAATTTAGCATTTCATGTATTTTCTGTTGCAAATCACTTGTAAGCATTAATGCTGTTTCTGAAAAAGACCATTTGAGGTTAATGTCGCATATTATTACATTAATATACATTACTTTAACCGTTGTTAGAGGGGCGCTATGGAGACATTTGGCCTGAGGAGGACTCAGTCCCTGAAGAGTCTCTCTGGGGATGTGGAGAGGTCATGGGTCATGCCAGCTTCCACCCGCTGGAACAGGAAATCTGTGTCTCAGCTGGTACAACAGTAAGTTTTGCACTTAAAAGCAAACATGTTGAACTTTTGCTGCTGTTCACACTTTTACACACAGTTTTTCAGTACAATCCTCCTCTGGTAGGCAATGAGGAATGAAAGATGAGAGTTAGTGTTTTGCTCAAGGGCACATAGACAATTTCATTCAGTTTTACTACTCACAAAAGTGGAATTTGGATTTGAATCACGAGGGTCATTGTGAATAAATGTGTCAATAAATTTGTTCAAACAGTTACCAAAGCTGTGCTGACCTAAGGAGTCTTGAAAAAGTACAGCATAAACTCCAGGTAGTACATCTTTTTTTTTGATCACGTGCAATAAATGTGACAACCTTTAAAACAAAAACACACATAAAAATCAATCACTGCTTTCAGGTGTCAGAAAGCTGTGTGGACGGTCGATGGAGAAGGCGGGAGACCAGGGAGGATGTGGCCCTCTGGGGACCTGGAGGAAGCTTGAATCTGTCCAGGAGTCACTCCATGGACTTCCTCCCTCAGAAAGAGACTTCAGGCACCAAAGCTCTCCGTGCCCTGTTTGAGTCCAAGACCACCCTGCAACAAGACTTCAACAGCAGCCCTCAGCTGAACTCAGCAGCTGCTACTGGCAGTAAGACAGGAAGAGACTGCCCTCTGCAGGGCTGGAGAAGTCACAACACTCCTTTAAGGGATACAACCATTCAGGTGTGTATTTAGTAGATGTGTTACTATTTTGTACATGATCCAGCAATATGTACTTTCCAGCGTGTACAACACTGACTCTTCTCAGTGATGCATTCTTCATATACAATTAGTCCATTTACGAAACAGATGAGGAACAGACTGCGATGCAGTTTCAAATGTCAGATAAAGCTCCCGTTAGCAGGCCGCTTTCCCAAACAGGGAAATCAAAGAAACATAGTGTACTGTGACATTAGAAACAATTAAACACTTGTAACTATCATCATGACGCTATATATTGTTTATCCACAGAGAGCAACCCAGGTGGGAGGAGGAAAGGCCACAAATGGGTTCCCAGAGTCTTACGACAGAACTTCCAGATACTCACACGGTGAGCAGTGGTGCTGGATTTCATGTTTACTGAGACCTGATAGGGTAGGTAGGATCGGTGCCAGGGTTCCCTCAAAGGCCTGAGATCACTGTTGTATTTTGGTGCCACGGTTCACAATCAGTTGTCCTCACTTTATAGAACTATTGAAACCGAAGATCACTGTCACTGATCTTTGAGCAATTCATGTTTGTGTTCCTGCTGGCTCTTTGAACTAGGCTGAGACATTTATCCATCTGTGTCAAAAACAATGATGGAGCATCTACTGAACATCAGATCACTCTAGGTCAAGATACGTCAAGGCCTCTGGGATTTAAAATGTCACCATCCTGACTGAGTTGGTAAGGACTAACCTCTGTGTCCTTTGGCTGTGGGAGTTGCAGGGAAACAGCTAAATAAAGACAAGGATGTAGTGGTGTAAATGCATAACTATGCGTATGGTGCACATGCTTAAGATAGGACTGAGGTTGTCATTGGCGGATCTGATCGTGACACAGACCTTGGACTTGTGAGCCATCTGTGTCCTGAAACTGATATTTCTCCATCGTACTATAGTTCATGCTTTGACCCTGATGTGTCTAATGTGAGTAAGATACAGGCAGGAATGTGAGTAGACATCTACAGTGAGGTTTACTATCAAAAATCAAAGTTATTATATTTCAACCACTAGAAAACCTTAGCAGCCTTATCAGCATACCACCAAAATAGACCTTCAGTATGTTCTCTTTATTATGTTGGCCACCAAACACCTACTGACACACATAGTGCAGGTCCCACCCAGTGCCTGTTATAGTGGGTGACAATGTAGCTATGGGAATGGGAGGTGGCGGGGTGCCCCCAGTCCCTCAGTGACTAACAGAGGTGATTGACTCAGCTGAGTAGCAGCAGCCGCCAGCCCACCCTCCCAAAATAGCCAAAGTCTTCCACTGGGGCAGTGGGCTCTGATAAAAATCAGCTGTCACCGAGGCCACAGGACTAGAAAGAGTTCAGTCACAGTGAACCGAGAATCAGAGAGGAGCACTGAGAGAGGAGACAGGCTGTACCACACATCATAGGGGCCTCAAGAATCATTTATCGAACACAGCGGAGATACACAGGGAAGTGACGCCGGATTGTGTTTTAGTGAGTATTATGCTTATTAACTTTATTGCAATGGAGGATGCAAATGTGTATCTAGGTACTGCTGTATAATAATGACTGAGAAAGCTGTCTAAATGTTTTGTTTTCTATAATAGTACTGTATCTGTAGGATAAGTAGAATGAACATGAATTAGATGCTCTTTACTTTTATCTCAACAAAACAGTTTAATATTGTGCTAGCATGTCAGTAATAAGTCACACAGAAATAAAAGAATAATTAAAATTAATAGAGAATAAATGACTAAATTATAGTTTAGACCCCAAAAATGAAAAGAAAAAACTACAAATGAATACTTTCCATTTTGCGCCATTTCTTTGTGAGTGACATCAGGGTCAAAATGTGTTGTGACTATGCCGCTGGCGTCTTCATTAAGTTTTAAGTGGATATCAGTTTTCAGTCCTTTATCCTGCTGGAATGGGAGGTCAGACAACAGGAACACTCAATCATTAAGTTTTCTTCTTTCTATAATCAAAAGAGGGATGATGAACTATAAAATGAGAAGCAGCATATCTGTCATTAAAGCAATGAAGAAAATCAGATGTAACTTTTATTCACTGGTGTAACACACAGTGGTGTGATGTGTGTGTGAGGCCCACCGGTGTGAGCAGCCTTTTGGCATGCAGGTTTTCATTACAGTCTGTGAATGTGGCTACAATTGTGAACAGCTGATGGTGGTGAAGGTGGTGGTGGTGGTGGTGGTGGTGAAGAACAAATACCAACTGCATTTCACCATCATTTGTACAGCTGCCAGCCGCCCAAAAATGCCCCCACATTACCGTGCTGCTAATAGCTCCTCTTCATCCCCGGAGAATGAAGCCACATCAAAGAGATGTGAGAGAAAGCTTCATGTCTTTGAGTCACTTTTGATTTAATAACTACATTTTACAAATCAGTGTTTCAGCAGCTATTGATCCCAGTGTGTGTGTGTGTGTGTGTGAGCGTATACGGGTGCTCAGAAGTGATGAAGTTGACCTCTCAGTTTAGTGGGTGAGGACTTCAACGGGACACGTATGGCACTCGGGTGCCTCATTCTGTCTGCTCACCCATCTATGAAAATGCTTTAAGTCCGGGCTCGTGAGAGGCGCCAGCTTGCTGGTCCATCCTTTTGTGCTGTGAGGGCTTAGTGTGTGAAAAGGGGAGGTGTGTCCAGATCTGGCCATTAGTTACAGCTGGATGGAAACACACTGGGCTGTTGACCTCTCGCTATATTGTTCACAGTGCTGCTGTTGTTGAAATATCTATCTACAATGCTGATAACTCAAACTGATCAACTGTTTTCAGCTGATATGTACTGCCATTTTTTAATCCATCCACAATTATTGCAGGGTAAAGCAGCTTCAGGTGAAACAATGCAGAGCTGAGATCATTTCCATGTTTTTCATTGGACCAGGCAGTTGCATTCCTTTGGTCAGGTGTTGACAGTTTGATGGCACAGAGCTCACACAAACAATGTGCAAACAATCTGTGTCACTCCAGCTGAGCTAGCAGTTGCTGTTTTTTTTTTTCTTCTTGGGCGTCATGGTCAGACCACGCAGGCATGCAGTGTGGTGAGGGTCCCAGGCAGCAGGCAGCCTGTGTGGGCCTATTTGTTTTGTCAGCTACATCGATCAAAGTCTTTGTAAAATGACTGCTTGTTGCAATGTTTGTTTTTAGCGCAATAAATCACGTGGAGGTTCATTTATATAAATTACTCCCCCCCTAGCTACTCAAAATCACTGCTAGGATGCGACACACTGGAGATAAAATAGTTTCCACAAGCTAACAGGAAGCTAAAACTGTGATAACAAAGTTTCCAACACTGCTATAAATACATACACACATGCACACACACACACACACACACACACACACACACACACACACACACACACACTGTGTTATCATTAAACTTGTTGCTGGCACTAGACACACACTCACACTTATTTTGGGATACATCTGAGTCCTACTTTTACATGTGTGTGTGTGTAAACTAATTTAAACTAGCAAAAGTGATACCATCCATCCAGTTACTGTTATCTCACTGAGTAAATTTCATAAATATTTCAGGTATATATGATGTTGTATTAATTTTGTCTTTACTATTGCAGATGACAAATATAGTCCACCACTGACTAACGGGGGCGCCCCAACAAGACAAACCAGAGACAGAATATCTACTTCCTCCTCCGTGAGAGACAGATCGGCTCTCTATCTGTCAAGAGCAGCAGCTATCGACTCCACAGGAGGCTCAACACGGCCAGTGAGTTCCTGAAATGCCTCTCATTCCTTCTTACACACTGAGGGCAAGGGCTTCACTAGGGAATGACCACTATGCTCTGTCACAATTGAAGCGACTCAACATTTTACAATAAATCTATTGTGGATATTAAATGCATCACAGTGCTGAAATACACAGAAAATAATGTAACTTGTGCATGAGCTAAAGTGATCTAAATCACTTTTTGTTTTTCTGTTGTTCAGCAGGAATTCATTGGTACTCCAGGAACAAAGGCTAAAAACAGTAAGGTACTGTATAGTTCTCTTCTCATCCTTTACTACAGTGTGTGTGTGTGCTGTGCTTAACATATTTTGGCTGTTTGACCAAAGACACCATTAAACTTCGACCTAGTACAACAGCAGTGACACAATAGTAACATACATTACATTACATTTAAAGACCTGCAGATCAACTTACATGCTTCATACATATATATGTGCCTTGTTCTTTTCTCGCGGCCTTGACATTATCATCAGCAGTTACAGTTTGATGTCAGTATGATATTAATGTAAAATGTAAATCTTGAAAATCTAAATGAGCTTGGCAAATATGTGCAAACATGAAATACAAATTGATGACAAAATGTATAAAAAAAATCAACTATTTGCCTATTGGCCTTTTTATACATAGTTCTCCAGTGCAGCAGAACAATGATAGAGCTATAATTCATACACTGTTCATACAACGTGTACACCCTTAAAGTTGCTTTAACTTATATTAACAATCAATGTATGTGAAAAGTGCCACTAGTGGTAAAAAACCCACAGATAGCTGTCACCCAAATGTGAATATGAAGTTCCTGTCAGCTCAATGGTGCGTTTCAGCGTCTTTCAATTCATTGTTCTGGTTTTCCGTCCGCACCGTTTTCATCAGTGTTTGACCGTGGTCAACTGTCTCCAGCAAAAAAGGTCTAAAAGCACACTATGGTGAACATAGTGTAGCTAAAAAGAAAGTGAAAATTTTACTTACATGTCACCAGGCTTCAAAAGTTAGTTTAGTTTAAATGGGTTAAAAAGATGATAATATATCAGGGTTGTGTTTAAAGCCTGTTTCTACTGCCCATAAGTGGCCATTAAATAAGTTAGTGCTGGTTTACAGATTCATATTTCCAGGTATTTCTGTAGAGAAAAAATTTGGTTATTAAGTAGTTATTAATCCAACTTAGTGCACTTACAGCATAGACCAAGTGTCTATGTGATGTCTGCTTACTAACAGCTATGAAGTGTTTTGTTAACCCCGGTGTGACAGAAGATGGTTTGCTGTGAAAAACATCAAGCGAGCACAGAAAAAGGTAAAGTATGGCTTCACTTGCTAAAATGCATGTCATTCTAATAATTAACTACATTAACTAATACTGTTTTTGATTACTGAAATCTGACAATATTACTCCCATCTGTCTTTCATTTAAAGATGGCTGAACCAGCCAGGAAAATCACAGTTTCACGTTCATCTCATGATGAAGATGACCTGCCTCCTCCTCCACCCCCTCCCGTACCACCTAGACCCCTTGACTATGAAGGGCCTTCAGAATTAGGCAGCCTCCCTGTCCCTCCACCTAAAGAAACCTTCTCCACGTTCTACCAGCAACGGCAGAAGACTGAGCTAAAGAGGCTCTTTAAACACATCCACCCAGACCTACGAGCAAGTCTTGATGATGCTGTGGATGATGAAATAATGAAGGCAGTGCAGCCAGAAAACACTCAAGCAGCAGATGCAGCTTATCAGTGTGAAGTGCAGTCCATGAGGTGGATCTTTGAAAATTGGAATCTGGACAACATTGGGGATCCTCATGCAACCAAGAAACTGCTGTATGATGAGGAGATGAAAGGTGGAGATGTCAGAGGCACTTCCTCTATGTTTGAGCATATTGACAGCACCCAACAAATGTCTGCTAAAAGACAGATTTCTGTCAGAGGGGATGTGAGAACATCAATGTGGCTGTTTGAGACCCAACCCTTAGATTCTCTAAACCAATCAAAAAGAGAAGAAGGTGAACTGGTTGAAGCAGTGCTCAAAGAACCCATCCAGACAGGAGATGTGAGAGGGACTCGGCTGCTTTTTGAGTCTAAACCATTGAGTGACTTGGGACGCTGCAACTCTGTAGAAGACCACAGCTTCCTCAGACTGAAATCTGAGCTTCAGGAGCAGAAAGGAGACATCCAGAAGACTGTTAAACTCTTCCAGGCAGACCCCTGCTGTGCCATCAGAGACAACAGTGGCAATATCCATGAGATTAAATCCATCTGCAGGGAGGAGATCAACAGCAGCAACATCAGCACTGCTCGTTGGCTTTTTGAAACCCAGCCTTTGGACCTGATTAATAAGGGAACTGATGGGGTGAAAATAATTCGAGGTATATCTCTGGAAGAGGGGCACAGAGGAGGAGTTGACCAAAAGAAGTGGATGTTTGAAACTCAGTCATTTGACACCATACAAGAGGCTGTGGGAGTGGACAAGTTTGAAGGAACGGTGGCTGAATGTGCAGGAGAAGCTGATGTTCTCAACAAAAGAAAGCTCTTTGAGATACAACCCTTGGCAGCACTAAAAGGGGACTCTGTAGAAAAGCCTCTGGAAAAGGAAGAAATAGTTGGGGGAGATGTCAAAACTTCTCTGTGGCTATTTGAAACTCAACCCATGGAGGCTCTTAATGATAGCTATGAAGTTGGCAGTTTGAGGAAAATTACCCTTTCAGCTGATGAACAAGGAGAAGTAAAAGGCAAAAAACAAATGTTTGAGAGCTGCAGTATTCAAAAGACCTCCTCATTCAAGGAACAAGAGATTGAAAAAGGTGACGTCAAAGGATTCAAAAATCTTTTTGAAACAATTCCTCTGAGCAAAATTGCTCATTCTGATGAGATTATTGAGACGGAAAAAGCTATTGCAGCAGGAAACGTAAAGGATAACAAAGCAATGTTTGAGACAACTCCTTTATATGCAATAAAGGACAGCTCTGGAAACCTCCATGAGGTCACCACAGTCAGTCGAGAAGAATCCATCAAAGGGAAGGTCCAAAACTATAAGTGGATGTTCGAGACAAAGCCTTTAGACAAGCTTGCAGAGGGAAAGGGAAATGTTGAGGTAATCAAAGGGATCACCAGACAGGAGGGTGAAATGGGTGATGTCAAGATGGCAAAGTGGCTTTTTGAAACCCAGACCATAGATGGGATCCATTCCAAGTTCAACCAGACAGAGCAAAATGCTTCTGTAGAAGAGGAGTGTCATAAAGGTGATGTCAAGACCTGTAAATGGTTATTTGAGACACAACCGATGGACATTTTATATGATAAAGCAGAAAAAGTGAATGATAAAGAAGCCATTGACAAAACTAATGTCAAGTCCATTACTTGGCTTTTTGAATCACAGCCACTGGACAGCCTCTCTAGCATCAAAGATGGCGAAGAGTACAACTTGAAGCTATGCAGTACCATACAAGATTCTGTCAAATCTGAAGCTGGTGTTCAAACAGTCAAACATCTTTTTGAAACAGAAACCTTGGACAGAATAAGAAAGGACGCAAATTCTGAACACAATGTGAAATGTGTCAGCCAGGTCAACTTTCAATCCGGAGATGTCTCACGAGTCAAAGAACTTTTTGAATCCCAGTCCCTCGATGAAATAGGATTAGAAATGGTGACAAAATCTGACGAACAGAAGCAAGATGAATACATCGAAAAAGGTTCGGTAAATACATATACTTGGATGTTTGAGAACTGCCCCATGAATCTGATCAATAAGGACAATGTTGATGCAAACACTCAGAGAGTCAGCGGTGCAGAGAGTGGTGATGTGCAGAACAAAAAGTTTATATTTGAAACCTCCTCACTGGACAAAATCCATGACCAATCCCTTGAACTGAAGTCAGACTCTGTGGAACAGCCTGTGGTCAATGTTGATGTAAAGTCAAGCACCATGATGTTTGAGACCCTACCACTATATGCCATCAGAGACAAAGAAGGCCAGTTTCACGAAGTTACAACTGTCAAAAAAGAGGAGGTAATGAGTGGTGATGTGAGAGGAGCAAGGTGGATGTTTGAGACAAAGCCTCTTGACGCCATAAAGGCAGAGAACGAAGTTTATGTGATTCGAGCTGTCACACAAGAAGACGTCAACAAAGGAGATGTCAAATCAGCCAGATGGAAATTTGAGACACAACCTTTAGACTCATTTACCAGCCAAGATGAGTCGTCTGTCAGGGTCATTGAAGATTTAGGAAGTAGTAACGTGCAGCTCAGTAAACAGAAATTTGAATCTGAGTCATCCAACAAGTTTGTGCGAATGGTTAGTGTCACTGATGTACAGCGTGGTGATGTCAGGACCTCCACCTGGCTTTTTGAAAATCAAACCATTGACAGTCTGAAAGGGGAACCTCAGGAGCAAAGTCCAGTAAAAACAGTCCACAGAGAGGATAGCCAGAAAGGAGATGTCAAACGCTGCACTTGGCTGTTTGAATCTCAGCCACTGGACAAAATCAAGGAGTCTGAGAATACCTCAGTGCAAGGTACTGAGGAGGAGATACCAAAAGCTGATGTGAAGTGCACTACCTGGCTCTTTGAGACCACTCCACTGGATAAAATCACTGCAAACAGTGTTACTGACACCCTGTCCTATCTGTACCAAAGAAGTTGTATTCACTCAAGTGGCATCATAATAGAAGCAAATGAGAGTAGAAATGTTAACATGGCAAAATATCTGTTTGAAAGCAACACAGGTGTGCAAATCCAGAAAGAAGAGGTCGTTGGTGGTAACATCAAGAACATCATGTTACAACTCTTACTCAAACCAAACCTTAAGCCCCAAGTTAGTCTTCTTAGAGAAGTGGAGAAGGATAAAGTGAACACCACAGTAGTAGAACTTCCAGTCTACCAGACAGCCACAACTATCAACCTTGAGAGGGATCAAAGAATGCAAAACATTGTTCAGATGATCAGTGACTTGCTTGTTCAAGATAAAGATTCGAAAAAAGGAATCATAATGCAAGAAACTTCAGAGGGACAAGCTGAGATGTCAGTTTATTCACTCATTTACAATTATGAAACCAAAACTGAGAGTCATGTAAGAGAGAGGGGGGATGTAAAGTCTACAATCGGAAATCTGTTAGCTACTGCCAATAGTCAGAGGACTGCAGCATCGTGTAGAGTGGATGAAAATGAAAAGGGAAATGTGAATTTGTACAAAAGTTGCATTGAGAAAGGAGATCTGCACTATCTGAAAAGTCTTCACGCTGAGGCTTTAGGAGATGAAGTTGATCACGGCTTGGCTGAGGAGTACATTGATATAGTTCAGGGCGATGTGAGGGAAGCAAAGAGAAGTCTCTGTCAGCAAAAAGAGCAGGTAGAGCGAACCATCTCTGATGTTTTGCCAGGGGATGTAAAGAACACTAAAAAAGTGTTTTCATCTGAGTGCTCACTCAGTGTTGACAGCTGTTTTCCAAAGGAAGAAATAATCCCTGGTGATGTCTTATCAGCAAAGCAACATCTTGCAGTACAGCCACCTATCATGGTAGAAAAAGAGGACATTGTGGCTGGGGACATCAAGGCAACAATGCAGTCGTTAGAACGTGCAAAACAACAAAGTATGCATGTGGAGCGGGAGATCATCAAACCTGGAACTATCTATGACATGAACCTGTCAGCTCAAGGTCCTGAAATAGAAGAAAGTCAACTACAGAAAGAGGTCATTATATCTGGAGATGTGAAAGCAGCTAAAAGGTCCCTTGAAATGGCAAAGCAGCAAAGCATGCATGTGGAGCGTGAAGTTATTGTTCCTGGAAAAATATACAACCTGAATGCCACAGCACAAGAGGAAAGCTCCTCGGCAGTGATGCAATCTACATGTTCGTCTTCCTCCAGATGCCAGCAAATCAAGACTTATCCAAAGGTCAGTGATGCAGAGAAAGTTCAGGAAAGCCATGTTCCCTTTGAGGCTTGTCATCAAAGGGCAGTTATAGTCAGTAATTGTGCACCAGAATTGTTGCCACCTTTTGTAGGTTATGAGTGTAATGGTCAGACAACAGAAGATGAGACAGAAGAAGCTATCAGAGGAGATGTGAAGGCAGCTATTAAATCTCTGCAGAGTGCAGCAACAGAGCAGAAGCTCTTAGATAAAGAAGATATTGTGAGAGGTAATGTTCAATTGGCTCTGAAATCTCTCGAGAAGTCAAGTGTTAATGTATCCAAAGGAGACTATAAAGATGCAATGATATACAGAAATTCAGGGAGGAATTGTTCAGGAAGGAGCAAGACTGTTCACAAGCGGTGTGTTGTGGTGTCTATGCCTCCATCTGACACAAAATTGTTTCCTTCAATTTCAGTAACCTGTGAAGGACAACCATCTATTACAACACAGAATTCAACACCCAACCCTGTAGCAAATGGAAACTCTAAATCATCCACCTCTGAGAGTGTAACTGCACCTCCACTCCCTCAAAAGACAAGTGAGAAACTACAGAAGCAGAAGCCAGCTTTACCACCAAAGCCACAATGGACAAAATCAGTAGTTGTAGCAGAACAGAATATTTCAGCAACATCTGCTCCAGAAGTCGCTCGCCCCATTGAAGACAACATAAAAAGGGCAATGATTCCTTCAAAACAAAGCCAACTGTTTCCTACACCCTCTACAGATAAACTACAAGAAACCACGTGTGCCAAAATAAGTAACAAGACCTTGCATGAAACATACCACCAAAACTATGTTGAAGAAGCAGTGCAAGACTCAAATCAAACAATTGAATGTCTACCAATGGACTCAAAGTCTGAAGAAATTAAGACAAAAAAGAAAACAGCGCCACTTACAGGGAGCAAATCAGACTGCCAAGTAATGTTGTCAAACAGCACTGCAGTGGAAATGGATAAAAATGTTATACAGAAAATCAATGCAGTTGAGGAGATACAAATGTGCATGAAGAAATATGCAGAAGATGGTAAACATGAAATGAACATGAGCTTGAAAGCTGCTCTACAGAACTTTGAAAGGAAGGAAAGTGAGTCTCTGGACAAAAGAGCTCCTTTGTTGTCCAAGACGGTAAAAGTAATAAATGATAATGTCAGTGAGCATAAAGAAACCAAGAAAGCCATTGCTCAACAACACAAATCATACCCCAAAAACCAACACAACACTGATGACACACAGCAAACGTCACATCTGGTTGATGCATGTCATATACAGAAAAATGAACTCAATGAAAAGCAACCCAAACTTCAAGATAAAGTTGTTTTAAGAGAGAAGAAAGTGAAAGAGACAGATGATGAAAGACGACAAAGGCTCTCTGTCCACAAGGAGGAGATCATGAAAGGAAATGTAAAAGCGGCGATGGAAATCTTTGACAATTTGAAAAAACGAGAGGAACTTAAAGAAATCTTGTCCCAAGTGCAAGAGATAGAGGGAGAGTCCAGCAGTGCAGGCGTTAGCTCCTTAAAGACATTATATGACAATGTCCCTGCTTGGATAGGTACACCAAGTAAAAATGCAAAGCAAAGCAAAACAGAGGAAAAGAAAGTTGAAGTAGAGACACAGGATGATGATCTAGAAAGTATCTCTTCAGTAGAGACTGCATTTGAAGATCTAGAAAAGGCAAGCAAGGAAATAATGGATCTGAAGGAACAAACATTAGCAAAACTTCTTGACATTGAAGAGGCAATCAAAAAGGCTTTGTATTCTGTCTCCAACCTGAAATCTGAGGCCGACATTGCAGGGTTATCAGGACTATTCGATGAATCATTGAAATCTGAGCAAAACTTTCAACCTGCCAGCAACATCAGGAAAATAAGTATTGTGTCAAGCAAGGCCAAATCAGGTCAAGTCAGAAAGACATCTGATGCAAATATTCAAACAGTTTCAGATTCAAGTCCTTCTAAACAAGAAGTTCCCAGACAAGCGAACACAAAGCCACTCATCAGACAGTCCTCTTCCCAGTCCTCCCCGTCATTCATCTCCATACACTCAGCTGCCAGAAGGCCTGCCGAGCAACCAAAATCCTCCATGTCAACATTTAAACCCAAAACAGAAGCTAATTCTCAAAGTTGCCATGATGCAAACAGTAGTCTGGCTCAGGGGTCTGGTGCTGCAGTGTCCTCAAATAATTGTCACAGTCCTGCACAGCGCAATGTCAGTGTGCTTGAGGTGAAAACTGTTCCAGAGCAACCTGCAGGAATAATTGGCAGAAAGACTGTCAGTGAAATGTATGAAGAGACTGATGGCTTTGGCAATGTATTTGTTTCTTCTGTGACTTCAACCTTCGTCACCAAACAGACTGACAGTAAATCATCTGCACTGTTTGAAGTAGTTGGGAGTCCGGCCAGATATGAAGTCATGACATCCCCATTAATTCGAAGATCTGGTCGCCCTTTTGAAGATAGAGTGCCGAGCAACACCAAGGAGGAAGGGACGGTGTTTGTAACATTCAGCCAACCAAAGGAAAAGCACTAAATAAGACACAAAGTGCGTTTCCCACCCCTTTAATTTGTGTATTTATTACAATATGTTTTCATGAAAATATTATGTTAGTCATACAATTGATCTTATGAAATCATGAAAATGTTGACCTTTAATTGAATTTTTTTTGAATAATTTTCTAGATTTTATATTGTAACCAAATGATGAAGCGTTAAGTTCTTTTATTAAAGCTAAGCATAAAGTTGATACTGTATGTTCTCTTGTGTAAATTGTCAAATAAACAGTTTAACAGATGTGATTGTAAAAGATTATTTCTATTCTTTATACTGGTCTTCATTATTATTTTACCATTTTTAAAACTTAAAGTTAAATATTGAAAATGATCATGGAGCAAGGTTAACAACATCAGCAATCATTGATGTGTGCAACAGGCAGGTTAACAGAATTTTCAAAATGTTGATCTCCTTATAGATATTTTCTAAATTATTTTAGCATAAGATTAAGTAACTTTTAGATGATACCACTGTTTTGTTGGTCTTCTAAATATAAGCCAGCAGCCAGTTAGCCTACCTTAGCACAAATAAGGGGAAACAGCTATGCTGGCTCAGCCCAACAATGACAAAATACCTACTAGCTCCTCTAAAGCCCAAATTACACAGGTTATATCTCAGTGGTTTAATGTGGAAAACGTAGAGCACTTCTTGGCTACGAATAGTTGCCGAACAGCAAACAGAGACTCCAGGAAGTTATGTATTTCTCAAAATATCGAATCATTCCATCAAATTATTGAAATAAATATTGTTACAATTTGGAAAGAAATATTTCCACCCAGTGATAGCTCAAGTCTTCTCTTTCTACCATCAGTTGATCAAATGTTTCAAATGTTTAACATAAAATCCAAGTTACCTTAAACTGAATTTGTTTTATCATCATAGTTCCAGTCATCTGCCAAGGAAATGTGTTCTGCCTGTTTGACACCTGTCTATCCAATGGAAAAAATGGTGGCCAATAAACTTATCCTGCACTACAACTGTTTCTGCTGTAAACACTGTAAGAAGAAGCTCAGGTGAGATTTTTCTATAGTACAATAAGAATGACTTAAATCAACAGTCATATAGTAAAAAAAAAAAAAAAAGAAGAAGATATTTAACCTAATCAATACTATAACTTATAAGAATGAAAATTCCTCATTCACTCTTCATTAATGAGCAAAAACGAGATGATTTTAGAAATGACATTATTGTAAATCTCCAGTGCATCCAATCATTCACAGCAGTTGATCTGTAGCACAAAGAACAAATCATGTGACAAATTAAAAATATATTTAATACATACAATATTTATATATATTTATGTTATTTTATTGCAGCATACGCAACTATTCATCTCTTTATGGGGAGTTCTACTGCATTTCCCACTACCAACAGCTTTTTAAAAGAAAAGGAAATTATGATGAAGGATTTGGGCACAAGCAACATAAAGACCAGTGGCTTCAGAAAAATAAAGGCACACAGGAGGCAGATGCTGTGTCCACTCCCAAAATGACAAAAAGCAACTTAAACAGGTCTGACAGCTCCAGAGAGTCCTCTGCTGGTGTGTTTGTTACAAAGTCGTCTGCAAGAGAGCTGAGAGATAACAGTGGTGCCGATGTTAAGGGCAAACTAAAAATGAGCTGGCCACCAGAGAAGAAGAGTACTCGAGTTGATCTAGTGCAGAAAACATATGTAAAAAAGAAGATATCTGAAATTTGTAAAACATCTACTTATGGTATGAGCTTGGCAGACAACAACCAAGTAAAGATCAACCTTAGTGTAGAAAGGAAAGATAAGGTGACAACAGTGTCAAGCTCCTTCACCTCAGGGGTCAAAGAAAGAACAAAGATGACACGTTATATCTCAGCTGAGAAGTTGACCTCAGAAGAACCAAAACCCAGGAGTGATCCAACCAAGGCAAGGCATTTCCAAGAGAGCATCTCTCCAAGAGTGCTTAACTTTTCTTCACCCTCCCCAGAAAAGGGTATTAATCTCACAATCCAAAAAACAGAACAGAAAAATGTGGCACCAACCTCAAAAACATGCAATAATCCAACATCTCACAGGCTGGACACAAATAAAAGTAAGAAGTCTGTACGGTTTGCTCCAAATGTTGATGTTGCTCAGTATGACCCGTCCACTCAGCTGAACACAGAAGCCAAGCCTGAAGAACACAGCACACAGCTTTCTGACCAAACTGAACAGAGCAAAGTGAATAAATCCAATGATTTAAAAGATGTCAGTGACAAAAATAACTTTGATGAGTTCAGCAAGGAACAGAGGGACAGTGAGGTGTACCTTGAAATTCCTGAATATAAATGTCCTGGAGAAATAAGCAAAATATCAAACCAAGAGCCTGATGTAAAAGTGGAGAGCAGTCAAGCGATCCCACAGACTGATGAAGCAATTCTGAATGGAGGTGTAGACAAGGTTGAGGAATCACTCGATACTCAGAGTTTCACTGAAACTTTTAATTCAACTGAGGAAGATGTGAAACACCAAGAGCCATCTGAGATATTGCAGGTCATTCCAAAAGACTCGTGTGAATCCGACAATCCAAGTCCTGCCGAACATGTGAGCGGAGAGGAGGCCAGTCTTGAAAGAAACAAAAATCAATTTGAAAAGAGTGACTCAGCCAATGATCAAGAAAATAGTGATAGTCAGAGGAAGCCTGTTGCAAGAACAAATTCTCTGAAGGGTTCTGCAAAACCGCCTGAAAAGACAAAGGTCAAACTGGGATCCTGGTCCAAAGGAAAGAGTCCTTTGTCTAAACTCTTCACAAACAAAACTGAACCAAAAGATGCCAAAAAAACAGATGTAAAACCAAGTGGTGGACTCTTAGGAAGACTGTTTCAGTCATCCTCAGAGAAGGCAGAGGACCCTACGAAATCGGCTGTACAAGATGAAAGAATTGACACAACACACACTGATGACAAAAAGACAGAGGAGGTAAAGGAGGCTGTTACAGAAGAGATGAAAAAGGAAGGCGACATGCCTCAAGTAACACCTCAGGAACAAGAGGCTGGGGAGCAAATAAAGGAAAAGTCACATTCTGCTGAGCCAAACGCACTGGATAGTAACAAGAGTGAGGCTGTAAGTACATCTATGCCATCTGATCTGCTGAAGACTTCAACAAGTGATGCACAAGATGACCTAACAGCTCCAGAACAAACTGATTCAAATCTAATTGGTAATCAAGTTTCAGTTTTGGAAAGCAGTGAGGCTACAGGTCGGTCTGTGACTGATCCTCCCATTTCTGTGGAATCAGTGAGCCAAGCGTCTGAGGAGTCAATCAATCACATAGCTGAGAAGAGCTGTGATTTAGTTTTGACTGCTCCATTTACTGATGATATCTTTGTCAGTTCAGCCCCAGTTGAGCCTTTGGTCAATCATATAAATAGTGATAAATCTGCTCTAATGATAAATGAACTGCTTGATGCACCAGGCACAGAAGAAAGAGAGCCGAGCAGCAGTACACTTTTTGATCTCAATGATGAACTTCCTCAGAATTCGCCTAATGTTTTTGGTCCGCCGGACACTCAGGCGATTTTTGAGAGTCCATCTTCTTTGAGTCCCGCAGCTTTGTCTGAAGCAGCTCCTGCTGATCCCTTTAAAATGTTTGACTCTCAACCAATACCGACTGAGAATGAAATGATACATGGCATGACAGATCAGCTTATTGTACCCGATTCAGCACCTGTAAACCAACATGAGGATCCTCCTGGTGCAAGCAGCCAGACAAGTGAGCAAGTTACCGACTTTGACATATTCAGCTCCAGTGATGTTCTGTTCACTCAGTCTAATGCTGTTAATGTGTCTGATCAAGGAGGAGCTGATGCTTCCACAAACCAACCATCTGCCTTCCCCGATGACATCTTTGCATTTGGCGACATCTCAAACAGTACAGATGTGTTTACAGTGCTGCCATCCACCACAGTCACTTCTAACTCACTGAATGATTTATTTGGTTCAGATACATTGTCTACTGCTGCTCCTTCAGCTCAGACAGATATTTTTGCAGATGACATCTTTGCATCAGGACCACAATCACTGACTGCGTCTGAGCCAAGTGATGTGAATTTATTTGCAGACAGTCTTGTAGCGTATGACAACATCAACACTGAGCAAACAGCAGATAACACTGTCACAAGCAGCAGCTGGATGGATGATTTACTTGGGTAATAGCAGAACTGTGTTTACATGATAACAACACACAAAGCTGGAATGTACAAAAAATAAAGTAATTGTATTATGATGTCTTTAAAAAGCACGTCCTTAAATGGATATGATAACCACTTAACATTTGATGACTTCACAGAAACAGAAATAATTTTCAGTTGCCATTGTATCTGTATCAAACACAATCTGCAATATTTATGTAATTTAAAATGTGTGTGGTAAATACAATTTATGTGTCTTTATAGTACAGCTGCAAGCATTACACAATTTTCTTTTTCAAAGTTAACATTAAGAGAAGCAGAGAACGCTGAATAAATGAAAATATACATTTATAAGTGATTTTGTCTGAATAAATAGTTAATAAACTAAAAGATTCAAAATAATAACTAGGTGTAATTTAAACTGTGAAATGTCATTAAAATGTATTCAGGTGTGAAAATGAATGATTTCATGTTTTGAATGTATTGATTAAAAGTGAATCTGTAATAAAATTACAACTTTGAGCACTGAGGAAGTTTTGTTTGATGACCCACTGAAGTTTAAATGAATGTAAATACCAAATAGCATCTCATATAGTTCATATTAAAACTCAAGAGCACGCAGTTATGTGATGAAAAAGCAAATATAGAAGCAATAATGTGACATTCTGGGATGTTCTCACACCTAACACTAGGAAAGTAGCCCGCTGGCTTTTACTGTATTTTTATTATTATGATGTAACATGTATTTCAACGAACATACATTTGATTACAAATCATGTGCTTTTTAATGAATGAACAAAATTAAGAACAGATTTACAGTCTTGCAGAATGTGTACATATTCAATAAAATTTTAAATATATTATATAAAAATATTTTGAAAGGATATATTACATTAGATAACGTAATAATCAACCAGATCACTGCTTTTGGGACATAAAAACTCTCCATCATCCTGGATCCCACCGTCCCCACAGCTCGGTCTGGAGACTTAACTGACCTAACAGGTAAAAGAAAACAATTCCTCTGAAATGGACTCAATAAATATTGGATTATTTTCTTTTGTGTTGTTAATCTGTGGTATATGTATGTGGACAACATACTGTAGTAGCAGTATGTATGCACATTCACATTATTGGCATTCGAATGGAATAGATTGGATCCTTGACACTGAACCCTGAGTGTTGTCACAGCTCTCTAAGGGTTTACGACAGACTATAGTGTGGTTATACACGGTAAAATAAAGTCAGTATTATAATACATGTAAGTTCATTTGAGGCCGTGTTATACAGTTCAGACAATAATTGACTGACTGTGCAAAGCACTGTATAATCAAGCATACATAGTATTGCCACTTTCTTTTTCACTTGGCGCATTTATCACTTAAGTGTCTAAATGTATCATTGTCGTAAGGATGGACTAGACTAGACTGACTTCAGAGGCACAAAGTCCTTGTCAGTGGACCAATAAAGTATCATAGTAAAGTACTCATTACTCATATACAGAAGAACTTTAAAACATATGCTATACCTCATTATTTATGTTAGTTAATGAGTGTTATTTATGCACAGACAATAGAGGTGAATGGTATTTGGTTTGTGCCTCTTCAAGGATTAAAAAAATGACATTGAGAGGCATATATTTCCACAATGTGGCTGTCAGAAAAATCCAGACGCTGCTGTTTTATTGAGAACTATAGCAGTCTTATGTCACTCAAAGTAGATCTCAGAAAAAGTCAACAATTTATTTAAAATGCTACTAAAACTGAATTACTGTCAAGAGGAAAAGTCATGGTGTCATTAAAATTAAGAATTTGTCACCATGAGAGCATGAATAATTATCTACAGCAAATTTCATGTTAATGTGGCCTGTAGTTACTTGGACCAATGTGGACAGAGAGCTGACCAATCAACTTTACCATCCTGGGTGTCAGCATTCAGACTATAGTTTAGTAGATTTGATTTGTGAACAGTTGTTTGCTTCACTTTGCTTCCTCGGGGTGGTCTTTCTTCTGTGGGAGAAAAGAAATACACAGAAGTAAGTGTAAATTATTTAAACCGGATAATGTCCCGTAATGTGTGTCTTCGCTCAACCCAACTACAGGAACAAAATTAGTGCTGTTTGGAGCCCTTCATTCTCCAAATGGGACATATTTCGTGTAGTACACATTGGTTATAAGTAGTTAATATATGTCAACATTTTAAAAATCTTGAAGTAAATTTTCTATTTCTATAACATTGTCTTCTTTTGTGTTAAACACAGAATAAATGCTGTATATTTCAATTGCTGCAGTCATTCAAATTCAAGTTGCAGGTTTTTTCTTTTTTAATTCTTTTAATGCTTTAATCTGGATAGTAACAGCCAAACAGGCTGACAGGAAACTACTGCTACTGTGGCAAGACTTAATACATAGAGCACACACTCTTTCAGGTGAGCTACCAAGAACCCCCAGCAGCAGGGTCATGGTCTTCATGAAGTTATTGTCAAGACACGGTTTCACCTTGCAGCTTGCTTACCCGTTGCCCTCAGCCTCATCAGTTGAATCAGGAAGCTCTTTTCTCCTGGTCTCAGGAAGCAGGAAGCAGAGAGCTCCACTGATCATTGTAAGACTGCTGAGAACTATGGTGGGTATGGACCAGTGGTACACAGCCAACATGTTGACCAACGGAGAGAGCAAGCCACCAGCTCTACTTGCAATGGAGCCCAAACCAGAGGCTGTTTGTCTGAAACAGAAACATACAGAGCTGAAAAGTTTTTCACTTTAAAGATACAAATATATAAAGTTACAAATATCGGCAAAAAAACTAAAACAAAAAAAAAAGGCTGCCAGACAGTTCACAAAATAGCTATTCTGTTCAGACAAAGTTGTCGCAATATCAGTATCTCCAGAGCAAGGTAAAATTACATGAATAAGTGAATCCAATCCAACGCCATACTACATAGTTATATAGCCAGATAAATCAGAGTCCCTGTGGTTATCAGGTGATGTGACACTGTGCCAAGAAAGGTCCCCATGTTCTTCCATCTGTATAATGGACAGCATTTCTTTCAGCCAGTGTGCAAAACAAGGTGGAGTGGTGGACTTCCAGGTCAGGAGAATAAGTTTCTTAGCCACCACCATTCCTACCTGCCAAGCCATCTGCACGTTGCGTGGTAGCTCAATAGTCATTGCAGAGCATCCAAAGATGGCCAGGTCATGGTCAGGCTGAATGTCTTTGGAATAGGCTAGCGAAAGCCACTCAAAGATTGCAGTCCAAAAACTGTGCAGAGTCGGGCAGAACCAGAATAGATGCGCTAGTGATCCCTAGTGAATTTGTTCCCCTAAAAAGGAGTTGTATTCATATTTTTACTTAAGAATGTTATTATAATCCGTTTGGAGCAAAGAGGTTTTATAAGCCTGTTCTGCAGCTAGCAATTCCTTCTCAATCATGTCCAACCTGCCTCGCTTAGTCCTTTTCAATGTTGCTTCGTAAGAAATAATTTGACCCCTAATATATACTTTGAGTGTCTCCCACAGTATTGAATCATTCACCTCCCCATTGTCAGACCAACAACTAATTGACTGAAGTTATGGCTCACTACAGTGAGATGGAACGACTCAGCTTACCGAAAAGATGTTGGGAACAGCTCCTGAACGTACACATTGCATACAGATCCTGCCCAGTTTATGAAAAAACGTCCTGTGGTTACTAAGGCGGTCACAGCAACGGCATTACCTTGAACAGAATAACACAAGAAACAGATGAATGAAAAAACACTATCACACGTCTACAGCAACTGTGAGGCTGTTCTTTAAATGAGGCCATCCAATCCAATATTTCTTGAGATATTTCACTAATGACTAATATGAATAACAATATTGATGCATTCTCCACAATTTATATAATAGTAATATTGAACACAGGCATGCTAGCATTTGTTAATCAAACAAAAAACACAGCTGTGGCTGGTGGGAATGTTAGTTTTGACTTTGACCTAATGATGGCACTAGATGAAAGGTCAAGGTACACTAACATCATTGGATACACCATGTGGGAACCATCTGTACCAATCCATCCACAGATGTTTGACTGTGGACCAAAGCATATCTAATATCCATATCTAAGTGTAGACAAAAGCCAGAGAAACAGCATTAGTGCCTCAAGAGCTTTACCTTGCACAGCTAGTATCAATAGGCACAAGAATCCTCCAATCAGAAGTGTTGACATCAGTGAAATTTTTCTCCCCAGTGCTTCTAACAGCCAGATGCAAAGTATATGAGCTGGCAGTTCAGTCAGACCAAACATGAGCTGCGTCAGGAAGATGTCCAAGCCAAAATTTCCAACATTGAATGAAAGGCAATAGTAGGCAACATTCAATGAGAACCTGAGGATTTCCAAGAGAAAAAGTATTAAAACTAACATAATTCTGAATATGAATCTCAGTGCATTATCCATAGGCTCAGTAAAGTTTTATGTGTGTCGTAAAATGTAACTTACCATGCAAATATTAGGGTAAAGAAATACTTCCTAAGCACAGATGATTGGATAAGAATTTTTATGCCTCTCTTTTTCTCAGTTTCTTTCTCAACAATCTGTAATACACAGGGGGGTGAACACAGTATCATGCTAACGTCTGCTTATGTTAGCACATCATTCAGTTTTTGCTTACACTGTGTCAGAGAGGTGATGAACTCTCTTAAATTGTTAACACTTCATACACAGTAAAGCAGACCCTCGCATCTGCAAGTGTGCTACGGGCCGTGTGACATAACTTTCATCACGGGGTGAACGTGTAGGCTCTGTGCTGACATCTGTGTGTACATTCAATTTTTTGTGATGCACAGGCTTGTCCCATGGATGTACAGTATATCTCTTATAATACATCCACGGCTTGTCTGTTTTTTGTCCTAAATGACTCACTGCAGTCCAGTATCAATTGCAGTGTTTCCAAGTCATCTCTCTGACACAGTACTGCACCTACTGTAAGTAGCTGAGGTTCTAGCATGACTGTATATATCATGTGTCATCTGCATCATGCTATTATGGGTAAATGGTATGTTTCATTTAAGTTTTGATACAGTGAAGTTTTTTGTGAAGGGTAAGTACCTTTTCCAGCAGAGACTCTGGAACAGTGCGTTTGTTGATGGCTGCCACTTTGGTAATCAGCTGCTTAGCCTCTTCTGTCCTTCCTCTGTCCAACAACCATCTGGCTGACTCTGGAATAAACCTGCCAGAAACAAGGACACAAGGTGACACTATGTGACATAATGTGCAATTTTACAGTTCAAGAGTAATAAAAAGAGATAATGCACACCATATGTAAATAGCAATCAGTGCATGTGGAGCTGCTGTGACTAGTTGAGCCAGTCTCCAGTCTCTGATGAAGTAGATCATACCAGCGAGGACAATCTGTCCAACTGCACCGAATAACTGAGTCACACATGCTCCCCATGATCTTCTGGAGACCCCGATCCATTCAGTGGCTAGACAAAGGAAATCAGTCATAGTTAACTTGAGTTCTTTAGCCTGATATCCAAATCTGACAAAAATAACTGAATGGATCAAAACAAACATTTAAATGGGGTGTAAAAACAAATATAATTGCTTGACATGTTTAATCTCTAATAGGTTTACCACCAATCACTTGATGAAGTAAAAATAGGAGTGCAGTGTCTGTGAACTTCAAAGTGGATAGCTTTGTTAGCATTAGCTTGTGGGCTACAATGCTTTAGGGCTGTTACAAGAGTTTATACAGCAATGCTGCAGCAGTATGCAGCACAGTATACAGTTGATGATTAACATTATCTGCACAGGATGATGTAATTTTATGATGCAAGTTAGCTTCAGCTAGCTGTAATGAAGTGTTACGTCAATAAGGTCTGGTAGCTTTAAACACAGTGACATAACTGCTGGTTACATAAAATGCATTATATCATTATATCTGTAGGAATCTTTTAATAACAATTTAAGTCTACGAGTGCCAAAAATGAGCACTTTAGTCGATGTACTGTTACATAACATGATAAGAACTACATTGCAACCAGTTTCACTTCTGCTGGCTGCAGCGATCTCACTCAATGGTGAACCAGTTTAAATTTAAATTGGCTCAGGTTAAAGAATGCTGATTTTAAACACAATTTAATTTATTCGACTAAAAATATCTGATAACCTTTAACTACATTTTGTCAGTTTTTGGAGCTCCATAAAGAATCCCTCTGTTATAATTAAGTATAAAAGATCCTTACTAACTTATCTGTGTCTGTAGTTATACAGTATTAGGATAAAGACACAGGCTAAAAGCTTAACAAAAACTGACAAAAATATATACTGTGTGTATGTATACTGTACCTAATATGACACCATTAAGTCGATAACCTCCATAGCCAATTCCCACCATGAACTGGGATGCCAAATATAAATAGAAGTTGGGACATAATCCAGTTGTTACAGTAAAGATGAGCATCACGAAGACTGGAATCTGAGCTGCTCGTTTGCGACCAAACCTGGAACAGATAAAACTCCTCTAGTTAGCAGATGTAATTTTTTCATGTGTGTGATGGATTTTTATTCATGATACAGCATCAAGAACAAATATTCTGTATCATTTCCAGCACACTCACGATTCAGCAAAAGGTCCAAATAAGAGACAACCAATAAGAATGCCAGCCATCAACACTGTTTGTGCCACTTCCAACAAATTCGCCTGGTCACATACCAGATCAAACTGCAGAGAAATCAAACCAAAGAAGAGTTTTTTTGAGATAATTTTATTAAATTTAATTAGTATAATAAACGGTTATGAGACATACATATCACTTACATCAGTGACTATGGTGGCTTCATACAGCGTGTTGCTGTACGCCCATCCATTCTGGCACCCTGTGGTCTCATTGAGTCCGTACTCCCTGATGACACCAATGTCCCAGTCCACAGGGACAAACATCCAACACTTGCTGAAGGTCCCATCCTCCTCCCGGGGCAAAGTCAGGTTCAGCTGCTCACCTGCAGTCAGATTAGGATCAGCTCGCAGGATCCAGTCTGTGTTACAGTGTCGCTCTGGATCAGACTGGGTGAAAAACACACTGGCAAAGTGAAAAGGCAGAATAAGATTTGGGAAGCAAAGAACAAAAAGAGTGATCTTCTGAAATAATCCAAACTCTCCGATATTACGGAGGATTTCCCCAAAATCAGCCATGTTCAGGGAGCTAAAGGAAGCTTAGAGATGCTGCTGGTAGATGAACTTTAAACAATGCCCATTAATGTTTAAACCCTGGACTGTGTTTTCAAGAAGGATGAGACAGCATTTAAATAGATTTGTCATTGTGATTGTTTAACCAGATGTGTCTCTCCTGTATCTTTCTCTGTGATAATAATACCTTTGTGCTTTGGCCCTAGGACTGGAGTTAAACTTTCCTCAACTTTCACTGATCAACAACTTTCTCCAACTTATATATTTTAAATGTTCAAAATACAAACATTTTAGCAAACACAACACAGTTTTGTTTTACTCAGTATAACCTGTTATTTCCAGCACAGATAATAATACATACAGTGTAGCTTTGCTTATATCTCAGGGAGTTCTGTTGATCTTTCACTAACTATTACTGACTTATGAAACCTTAATAGTGCTCTTGCATGAAAGGTAAACCTGTTATATAATACAGAGTGTATTGTAACTTTAGTGAAGTGGATACAGTCTATTACTGTTTTCTGTCAAGGATGTTAATATAGTCTTATTATGCTTATCTCTGCAGAGAGGTCAAAACTTTAGCCACCCTTGCAGTCTATTAAACTACTTTATTATGAAACCGTGTTTCCCGCTCGTGGTCTTCATCAGGGTCATCATAACAACACATGTAAAACAGGACTACAAGTGTTGTAGGAGTTTTAACTTCTTCAGACCTTTTACTTTTGCAAGCTTGTGTCAAAAACATCCATTCAACCACTAAACAACCCAGCTAAAACCTCAGTTTAACCTCAACAAACTGATTTCTCCTTTCTTTTTCCATTTCCACCATGTATGTTATGTCTCATGTCAAACCTACATTTAGCTTTCCTGACTAATATATGAAATAAAAGCATGCTGTAGTTACCACTGAATTACAAAGTGTTTCTATAAGTAAAAGGTTGTTCATTAAGGGGGCCATGCGTCAGCACATTTTTTATAAACTGATAAGGAGAAGACAGTTTGGATTATATTGAGATCACATTATTATTACTCAGTGTTAAAACATAAATATCATAATAACTACATCCAGTGACCTCTGCTGCTCTCTGTGTTTTTGATAGATCCGTATACTCTTTGGATCAATAATTAAGTCATGATTTTAATGTATGTAATGTACACAAGTCAATGGATTGATGCCTGTTTGCTTGGCCCTCAGACTTTCTGCTTGCAGCTGCACTATTATTATTGCCCATGCAACAGTGGTTTACAATCTGGGGGTCGGGACCAAGTGGCTGTGAGATGAAACCAGTACTGAAGTGCCAAAAACTGCAGTTCCTCTAACGGCCACTTGAGGCTGGCTACAGAACGAGTCAGTCTCCATACGCCCCCATGTTAAAATGTCCAACTTCACAGCAGAAGTAAACATGTTTAAAAAAAAACAGTTTTGATCTCTATAGCTAATTTCACTCTGTACTGACAACTGTACTGAGGGCGAATTTTTATAAGGCTTAAAGTTTTGCATAATTAACAGCACGGCTGCTTTGACTGACAGGTGGGTGCTGTTACAGATGGCTTGTTTGAGTGACCAGGCTTCATATAGCCCGCCTCAGCTCAACTGATGATCCACATTTTTGCCGATTTTTAGATTAGCTGGGAGGCAGCAGATGCAGGACTGCCAAGATGGCAAGACGGTAATGGCCAGAGCCACCACACTGACGTCACCCATATCTGTGGGTTTGTTTCATATACAGTAGTGCATGGTCAGGACTCATAGAACAGGTCAAAGTATGATTACCACTATGCGAAACAAGAGAAAACAGACACAACTTCTTTGGACATTTCTCTAATGTTTGTATTTTTTTCATGTCAAATATAATCCAGTTATTTCATACTTTTTTTTTTTTTTTTTTTAATATTCAGATGAAACAGTGTGTGAGAGTCATTTCTTAGTTGAACTGTTCACATACAACCTGTGACAAAGAATCACAAGTAGAAATGTCTTTTTATTGAGGTCACAAGTAAAAGAGTTCTGCTCTGTACCAAATTTGAGACCTCAGATGAAATGTAGCTTTACACACCGTATATTGCTTGGCATAAATTCTGGTATAATCAGGTAGATGTCTGGTGAATGTGAAACTCAAAAGCATGTAAAACTGTAAAACTTCTACAGTATGTGAAAATGCTGTATTGTCTGACAGTAAGCCATATCATAAAAATCAGAAATAATAAAACAATACCAGCTTGTTTTCAGACTGATAAGAAGTTGTTAAAAAGCAGCTGAACATCACAACTCTTCACATACTGGAACATTTTATGAGTGCAGGCTCATTAAAGGCAGTTGTCTCTGGTCAAGTTTTGAGCTGAGATTATTTGCTTTACATTTAATTTTGGCATTGCACTTTTGCATCAAGACAACATTTCTTTATTTTTTTTTTTTTTTTACCATTAAACCGAATTAGCTGCTACTGTAGCACAAAAGATATATTGGCGCTGATTGTAACTTCATTGAGTGCAAAAAAGCAGGCTGCTGTTAGAGGTATCTGCTACCTGTTAGACTTTCTTACAAGCAAGTCAGAAGTACATTCTCTGTAAATGTTTTATGGTTTCCACAGGAACAATAACAGCAGTAAAGACAAACGCACTGGGTGACTCAGCAACAATGAACGTACAAGGCTGTCCAAATGAAAATATGCCACTCAACAACAGAGCTTGTGTTACACTCAACATGTGTAAAAATACAGTATTCTGACTAGAGTTTGGTAGATTTGCTGCTGTTATGCTCAGTCGTGTTAGAGTCACTTCTGGTATTCTTGTTGTTCATATTCCTGTAAATGGAAAGAAACACAACATTAAGATTACATAATCAGACCTTTTTACTTGTTTGACTTATAGTAAAAAATGTAATGTTAATCACTACTAGTCTGTTTATCTATGTAGTTTGAGTAAAACTGTAAGCAAAAGTTTTGTGAACACCCCAAACTAGATTACGACTTAAGACTACCACAAGAATAGGCAACGTGTGCTTCCCTCTGATGTCCTCGGCTGCTCCGCCTCAACTCTCTGTGATTTCCCTGATGGACAGTAAAGTAAACTGCAGTGAACTATAGCTGCTGTTAGCTAATGTTAGCTCAGTTTGTTAGCCAGGCTGTCTGGATTGTGAGCTCAGAGGACCAGGGGGAGTGTTTGTACCACCGGGAAGAGGAGGAGGTTTTCAGGCCCGGGGTGGCGATGTCACTTTAAGAAGTAACAGTAGACTATTTGGGTTACTGTTCAGGCAGACAAAATGGCTAACTTAGCTCATTTCCTAATTATAAAGATTATCTTTTTTATTTTACATGTTTTGTATATTTATGTCTTATTGTGATGTATTTATTATCATTTCCATATTTTTCCATTTATTGTTTTTATTTTTAAATCTTCCCTTTTTAATTGTGTGTATGTTTGCTGACGGACTGCTGAGTACAATTGCCCTTACAGGGATGAATAATGTTGTAAGGATTGACCTGAATTAAGGATTTATCCACTAGGACAATATGACACTTACGTAATGTAAGATAAACTACCATAGACAACAAGTATGACATTGATCAGAATCTAATCCAGTGCAGATGAATGTCCCTGGTTGTCCTGTAGTCGACCTCTGATTAAACCCAATATTGCCACAATTCCTCAGTAAATCATGCAGCTTACTTACCAGTTGCCTGCGACCTCATTAGTTGAATCCGGAAGCTCTTTTTTGCTGGTCTCAGGAAGGAGGAAGGCAAGAGCTCCACTGACCACCACAAAACTGCTGAAGACTATAATGGGTATGGACCAGTGGTATGTGGCCAACATGTTGAGCAATGGAGACAGCAGGATTGCTACTCTAAAGGCTATGGAGCCCAAACCAACAGCTGTTTGCCTAAGAGTGGAGTTGACTTTCAATGATATACAGTGTATATGTAGCATATCTATGATTATATATTTTGGATTATTTTATTTTGCGTACCTGACAGAGGTTGGAAACAACTCCTGAATGTAGACCATGCATACTGACCCAGCCCAGTTCAAAAAGAACCTTCCAGTGGTTACGAGGGCTGTGATAACAACAGCACTGTCTGGAATTAAAATTAAAGTTTTAAAAGTACATTAGTATATTAAACCACTGACAGTCACATGGATTTATTGTCACATACTGAATGTGTAGGACAGGTTTGAAGGTTGAAGGACACACCTTGTGGGAAAGCCAGGGTTAAAAGGCAAAAAAGACTGCCTATCAGGAGGGTTGAAATCAGGGATTTCTTTCTCCCTATGAACTCCAGGACCCAGATACACAGGAGATGTGCCGGTATCTCAGAGACCCCAAACAGGAGCTGAACCAGGAAGATGTTCAGACCAAACTTACCCACATTGAGAGTAAGACAGAAGTAGCCTAGATATAATGCAAACCTTCAAAATACAAAAACACAAACATGATACACAAAAATGATCAAATCAAATTAAAAACAACTTTCCAAAATGTGCTTAACTTACCAGGCAAAAGAAATGATGAAGACATGTTTCATCAGGACTCTTGAGGTAAAAATGACTTTTATTCCCCCACTTTGGACTTCTCGATCCCCAGTCACCTGAAGGGTGAATGAATCATTATAATATAGAAGACAAAACATATGGTTGGTAGCAATATTGCAGTTGATTATTACTATTATGAATTATTCAGCAATTGTATTTAATATAAAGGATTGTTATCAGTCACTATGTCTTTAAATTGATCTTCAAAAGGTTCCAAACCATTTTGTCTAATTTAACCAACAGGCCTGTCAGATGAACTCAAGTACCCCCTTCATCAACAGCGCCCATCATGTTCCAAATGTGTTTATTCAGCTGGATGTTTCAATCATTTATCTATAACTTTTAGCCAACTATTTCAATTGTTTATACGTTCAGCTATGTCATATGTTGCAGTAACAGAATCTAATATAAATCTCAAATTTATATTTGATCAACACTGCCTAGTTTTATAGCTTGATCTGAGTTTCATAAGCTGTTCATGAGTGTTACGCTGGACAGATTCACTGAGAATTGCACAAGGCGGCCACGCCCTGCTTTATTGTCTATTTTACTCTAAATGGGTCCATAACTAAAGATCGAGGCTATAAACTCATAAGGAAACTGTTTACTGTGGTAATAAGGTCAAGTGAGAAGTACGGTCATTTCTCCTTAGGTCAATACAATTGCACCTTTTTGTTGCAGCCAATGGAGCTGCCCCCGACTGGCCATTAGAAAGAATGCAGGTTTAAGATGCTGCATTAACTTCTCTTCACAGACCCAGAAGCTCTGTCCACTAATCATATTGTTGTCTTGTTCTTGGTCCTGAGACCCACAGTCATAATTAGCTAGGGGTGGGAGATATGGCCATAATCTCGGTATATGTTATTTTATATCATGGTGACATTATATATTGTTATATATATATTCTCACTGATCTGAAGTCTTCTTGATCTGATGTAATTAAAACTCATTTTGACTTACCTCCTCCAGCAGATTCTCTGGGATTTTCTTTTTATTAATTGCTGCAACTTTGCGTATATACTTATATGCTTCTTCGGTTCTTCCCTGTCCAAGCAGCCACCTTGCAGATTCAGGAATCCACCTGAAAAGATTAATCATAATCCAAATGTCACAGTCACATTGTATGAAGTAACACTAGAGCTATGAAGCCAAGACCACACACAGCTAAACTGGATTTCGCTGGGTATGAACAGAAAGTGGGTTAATGTCCAATTACAGCACTGTGAATAAATTAATTTTTAGTATCTACAACACATACCATATGTACAAGAATATAAAGGCCTGCGCTCCTCCAATGACATATTGTGCTGTTTTCCAGTCACGAATAGCATAGACCAGACCAGCCATGGCAGACTGTCCAAGCGCTCCAAACAACTGGCTCAAACAGGAGACCAAGGACCTTTGGGTGACCCCTGTCCACTCGGTAGCTAGAGACAGAATTTAACACCAAAATACTTCAAAGCTATAACAAACAGGATGATTGTGATATTGACCATAAAAAAAACAAAGAAGATACATAGAGCTCATACCTAATACAATGGAGTTAATTCTATATCCTCCGATTCCAACTCCAACTATGAACTGCGACAGGATGTGAATATAGACATTTGGAGCAACACCAGCAACCACGACAAATATCAGCATAAGGACAACTGGTAACTGGGTGGTTCTCCTGCGGCCGTACCTAAAGTTTAGAGAGTGGGTGTCCATGAAATGAAGGGTTTGAAGCATATGACCTAATACATTGTTTTCATCACTTACGATTCAGCTATAGGTCCAAAGATGAATGAACCAGCAAGCAAACCAGTCAGGAAGACTGTCTCCACAACTTCAATCATGTTAGACTTGTCGCAGACGAAGTCAAACTGAAAAAGGGCACTGTCAGAATCAGTCAGCACAAGTGATACCAAAGACGAAATGTCAAATCACACATGAAACTTGGCTTACATCAGTGACTATGGTGGTTTCATACAGTGTGCTGTAGTACACCCATCCATTCTGGCACCCTGTGGTCTCATTGAGTCCGTACTCCCTGATGGCACCAATGTCCCAGTCCACAGGGACAAACATCCGACACTTGCTGAAGGTCCCATCCTCCTCCCGGGGCAGAGTGAGGTTCAGCTGCTCACCTGCAGTCAGATTAGGATCAGCTTTCAGGATCCAGTCTGTTTTACAGTGTCGCTCTGGATCAGACTCAATAAAAAGAAAACTACAAAAGAAAACAGGCAGTAAGAAATTCGGGAAGGCTAACCCGAAGGTGAGAAGTTTCTGGTAGAGACCAAATTCTCCGATAGTTGTGAGAATCTCTCCAAATTCCACCATTTTCACTCAGCAAATGATGTGCGAAACAAACTCTGGTAGACTGCCTTGGTCTCAAGTCATGGTCAAAATAAATGTTTAACCATCTGACCATAGTTGGTAACTAAATGTATAAATGTGTCAGCACACGTATCAGGGCTAAAAGTAAACCCTGTTTGCTAATGGTTGACCTGTTAAAGCAAAAAACTGAACGCTATGATTTGCAAATCTTTTTCAACCGTGGATTAAAGCAACAAATATATATATATATATATACTGTATATTTTGACTGAAATTTGTCTCAAGCTATAGCCATGTCCTATTCCCCATTTGTAATTTGTGGAGCTAAAACACCAGACTGCACTGCTGCACATCCAGAGAAACCTCTGCACGTGAGGGGCAAGCCAACATTAAAACCAACGTTAAATGCCCGTGATCTTCGATCTCTCGGGTACTTACTGTATAGGCTATTACTATATCGACTCAAGAACACTTTGGAAAACAGTTTATCACTGCATCTACAGATGCAACTTATATTAACAACATCCAGAAATGCCACTGACTTTACCAGGCCCAAGCTTATCTGAGATGGACCGTTGGAAAGTAGAAAAGTGTGCCTGATATCGTCTGACAAGTCTGCATTGCAGTTAGTTTTTAGAAAATTTTGCACGTCGTGTCCTCCAGGCTAAAGAGGAAAGGACCATCAAGACTGTTACCGGTGCAAAGTTCAAAAGCATCTGTGGGGTTGTGTTGATGCTTATAGCATGATGGCACTGTTAATGCTGAAAGAAAAATACAGGTTGTGAACAACATATGCTGCCATCCTGATGACCTGATGACATCTATTTTAGGGACAGCCTAATTTTACGATATTTCAGCAAAACAATGCCAAACCACATTCTACGTTACAGCAGTGAAGTTGTAAAAGAGTGCAGCCTGCCTGCAGTGCAGACTCCCTCCAGCTGTACGACACTGAAATACACCACCAGAGACTCCAAACTGTTGAGCAACTGCACTTGTATATCAAGCAGAATGGGAAAGAATTTCACTTTCAAGACTTCAACAATTTGTGTCCTCAGTTCCCAAACAGTTACTCAGCGATGTTAACGGAAAATGTGATGTAACACAGCGGTAAAACATGACCTTGCCCCAACTTTTCTTGCTTGAATGTGTTGCAGGCATCAAATTCAGAATGATTGCATATCTACAAAACAAACAAACAAACAAAAAAACTGTTTCAACATTTAATAGGTCAAAAAGAGTTGCAAATTATTGACTTCTGTTTTTAATTCCCATTTTACGCAGCGTCCCAGCTTTTAAGTTATCGGGGTAGTAATGTAAACCGGGCTGTAAGACATCACATTTCCATTAAACATTGTTCTCACTCGATGAATTCCATCATGTGACTTTATTCATCTGATAAAACTTATCTGCATGTGTTGACATTTTCCAATAAACTGTATGTCAAGGAATCTCTTTCATCATCACAAATATTATGCTTAATCATATTTTTAAAATATATAATGATCTGTAGAAAAAAAAGTTTAAAATTAAAAATGTACTTGAAATGATTAACTTCATACTAATTATTCAGTGACGCCATAAAGAAGCAGAATGAATGGTTTCTGATGAGTCAACAATAAAAGGGAAAGAAATTTAGAAAATGTAACGTTGAGCTCAAAGCCTTTGGTGATCATTTAATCACCACACACCTACACACACCCACACACACCCACACGGAGAGATAAGTTAACCTCAGACGGTGTCAGTGAGAAAAAAAATGCATATCATGACATCAGTGTGATTACAAGCCCCATGTAATTCCAAACATATGCATGTTAACAGATCAATAAGGTGCCAATTAAACAAATCATTTGTGCATGATTAGTGATGCTCTGACAAAGGCCAACAGTGGGAAACACTACAAAACAAATTCATCTGTCTACTGAACATGACAAGTCTCAATCTGTTTGCCTTAATCAATATTTACAAGTGAAATGTTCCTTTTATCTGACATGTACACTTAAACGGTCAATGCATCTACATCATTACATACAAACCTCATGATGTTTGTGTGACAGTGCATGGAGTTGCCATCATACGTACATTTACAACATCTTTACATACACCATTTACATCAGTACCTGAACTTGGAGCCATTTCACAGCCCTTTGCAGGTGGTACAAAACAACCATACAGCTACACTGGGAGTGATGAGAGTGATTCGATGGTGAGTGTTTATAAAGCAAACAGACTACAGTACTGTCAAAACAACTCTTCTAGTGACAAAAAACTAAGTAATAACTGGTCTCTGGAGAAGTTTAAAGGGTTACTTCACCCAACATATGAAAGTTTTACCTCTAGTGTTATCCAGACATGTAGATAGTTTTGTTTAGTTTTTTTTGCTGAGGTTTTAAGAGAACCTCTCGAGATACCTGCAATGCCTCAAGAGTTTAGCTAGCCTGTCTGAGTGTTGCTGAATGTTAGCATACTAACATGCTGACGTGTAGTAGACATAAGCTTTACTATGGTTACCATCTTTGCGTGCTAACATGCTAAATGCTAACATGCTCACAATGAAAAAATTTAAATGCTAGCACATTCTTAGCTTTAGCTATAACCTTTCCACCATTTTAGTACAGCTGAAGCTGCTGGGAATTGTATTTGTTTTAAAGGGATTTGGTCATAATCCAAAGTACTGTACAAATTGAAATTTTGACCTGTTGGCGGCACTACATTAAAGGTTTAGGAGTCACCAAGGTCAGTAGGTTTCATTCTTTAGGGAACACGAATATATTTACCAAATTTCAGTGAAATCCATACAATAGATTTTGAGTTAATTCAGTCAGAAACATCGTGGTGGACCTTTCACCTCCATCGTATTGGAGGCAGAATACTACATCTCCAAACCTCAGCAAATAAGACCAAAACCATCTGCATGGCTAAATACCACCAAACTACTGCTACCACTAACAATCTATTTTTTATTTTTAGCAATTTGGATGAACTGCCCCTTTAAACTTTACTTCAATTAGGTAGAACATGTTCAGTTTTTGAGCGTGCACGCCTCTCCACAGAAGTTCACCATCAGTCAGCCTGTGACACGAGCAGCCCCAGGCTCGACACTCATTGCCAGCATTCAGGATTCTTCCCAGCTGTTAGATCAATAATGGTAAACAGGCAAAATTACCTCTTACAAGGGTACATAGAAAACAGCAATTAATACCCGTGTGTGTCTTTTGGTGTGTTAAATTTTCACTTTGTTGCCTGCTTGTGAAAATCAAAGTAAACCTCTCACTGCAGGTTTCTAAAGCTGCCTGTTCGGCTGGTTGACTTTATGAACTCTGCGTGAGGTGCAAGCACAAAAAGCAGTTTTATTCAGCCCAAGAGAAATATTCTCAGCAACCAGTGGTCACATATGGTGAAACAAAAATACCTATTGCATAGTACAAGAATATTAGGCATGTCTCAATCTGTGAAAAGAATCCTGTCTTTGAATACGTCGACAGAGTGTTGTAACTGCGGTTATGGGACAGAGCAGTTGCAGTCGATTTGTGTATATTTTGAAAGATTTTCAGCGGAGCAGTCAGTGTCTAAACTTTGACCACACCACACATTGTGGGCTGCCTTGTACAGGAATCTGATAGTTTTTATATTTTAAGTAAAAATCCATCTGAATTTACAGAATTATAAAACTAAAACTATGCTACAGTGAGTTTTTAAGTTATTTGTATCAGGTTTAGGGGAGTTTTCTTCAATTTCTTGGATAGGCGTACACGGAATACGCCTAATAATCACAGATAGACTCATTTTTTTTCCACCAAACACATTGGTAAAATCAATAGTTTGACTAACGAAGGCTGGATTTACACTTTTCAATTTCAGTGTAGAATTAAGTGCCATTTAAAAGTGGCATGAGACTCTTGAGTTTTGTGGCACAGTTGATTAAAAAAAACTAACAGACAAAAAAAAAGGCAATCACTTCCAGTACTGGCAGGAGATGGTTTGGATTGTGCTTATGTATGAAGAGGGAGAAAAAAAGAAAAAGAAATTACGAGTCGATATAGTTGATTGCATCTCTTCTCCCATTTACTGTATAAGCGCACTGTAAACGTTTCAAGTGTGATTCCTGTGATGAACTGAGCCTCTTCTCAATGTGGTCCTCATGCATCCTGCAGTAGTGTCACACTCCTGCCAGCTTCATGTCTCCTCCTCCTCCTCCTCCTCCTCCTCATCATCATCTTCCTCCTCCTCCTCATCCTCTCTTTGGCAGTAGTGGTTTCTTGGAATTGACTACAATGCAGCTGTGCAAAACCATTAGTTTCTGTCCTTTGTTGCTTGCTCTACTTGACTTAACTGATGCTGAGCTGCGCAAATCCGATGAGTTTAACATCATCAGGAATTTCAGATTCCTCCACGCCAGAAGCCTGGAAGAGAGGATAACTTCATGAACCGTACCGAAAATCTTTAAATATAATAAATCAGACAAAAACCTGTAAAATATCTAAACATATATTAGAAATCAGTGGAAGATTCATTCTTTGTGTACTTACCAATTTAAAAGTCACATTTTTGTTACTGTGAGGATCGTCAACAATCTTTTGCAAATTGGCAGCAACTAGACAGAAGACAAAAGGAAGTGAGAGGACCTCGTCAGATCACCAGCTAATTTAAGAACACATGACATGACTGTGCCATCATGATCGGTGGTGAAAACAGGAATTAACCGGTTTTGGAACTGCACGCTCACTGTAAAATCATAAACCAGCTGTATTCAGACCATAAAGTACTGGTGGTTTTGCACGCATTAGCACATTTACTTTTTAACATATACGTAGACATTTTTCCAAAATATTTTAGATTCCTTAAATACACGTTGCTTTGTTTCTGATGATTTCAGCAGCGCACTAATAGTACATAATAGCACATAATAGTGAAAATCCGATATCTTGGCTGACTTTATAAAGACTTATATCTCTTACTTACCAATGACTAAGTCCCTCCCATCAACCAGACCTGCGGAGACCAACTCCTGAGAAACTCCATCAGCAGAATCTGACATGGAGAGGAAAAAACCAAAGAGTTAGACTTCAGTCTCTTAGAACATGATAAAAGAGAGAAAAAGCACAAAGATGCATCCTAACCTCTGCCGGACATGAACTCAAATCGGATGTCATTGAGCTCCTTCTTGAGATTCCTCAGTCTCAGGACGAGGCTTATAGGAACACTGGCGTTGGCTGCAGCTGGATCCTGCAACAACACAACAATGAAGTTACTACTGTACTGATGGGAAATTGGTCCAGTACTGAGTGAGAGCACTGCAGCCGACAGCCATGAAACAGTCAGCAATGTGTAATCCTTGAGTGCAATTTTGTGCCATCTATGTACGTCCACTAAACATGTCTGTTTTTCCCCAATTTATTGTTAAAGAGTAAGTTACTTTTTGTTTAGCCAGACACAGCAGTTATTTCGGTCAAAGCCACCAGCCTCGATAGAAAAAAAACAGTAATTTTGCATCACAGAAGATGAGACTTGCTGGTGTACCTGCCTCGACTGGTTAGTTAGTTTGTGTTATTGTGTAACTTTGGAGTTTTAACTGGTTAGTTCAATCTCATCTTGACGTTAAGAGAATTTAATTAAGGACCTATAAGCACAAATACTGAAAACAGAAGTGGTACTATATGTCTAACTTTTCTTTTTCAACACTTGGCCACAGGTGTATGTTTCTCATACACCCTGCCCTAAACTATGAACGTCAAGAACACATTCGCACTTGCCTGATCACTTATTTTCACTTAAGTAAGTGATAATTTTCACTTATGATCATTTCATTTGATTTTCTGTTTACCTGAGCAGCGGGTGCATGTGAAGGACTCGCTGTTTGAGCGGGAGCCTGTGGTGGAGCATCCTCTCCTGTCTGGCCCACATTTGCAGGGCTCTCGTGTGCTGCAGCAGGTGGCTGCAGATGTCCAGTGGAGCCATCTGCTGGTGGAAAAAGCTAAGAGACACGAATACGCAAATAAATCAGCGGGTGTTTTGTGTTTTACATGGATGAAAAAAAAAAAAAAAAAAGAGGACACACACACAGGACAGTCATGCAAATCGCTCTGTCAAGGCATTACGATAAATCAAGATGTTCAGGTCATGTCCACTATAAACAGACTCACCTCCATATTCTGGGACCCGTCCTTGACTCTGGGTGACTGCAGAATGGACATGACAGATTGTCAGGATTAAAAACATGCAATTCTCCTTTTATCCCCACGATGTATGGAATGATGGAGTATTGTAGGATTGAAGGAATTTGACACAAAGTGACTTTAAACACAGGGCTCAACTGAACGTTAAGATAACAGAGTAAAATCCCACACCAAGACATGAATTGAGCATGAACACACAATGGAGAGAATAATTATAAAACAACAATTATGTTGAAAGGGCAAACCTTCCCAAATTATTAGGTACAAATCTTTTTCAAACTGAGGCCATGTCACACCCCTAAACAGGCAGTCATTGTACATACACTCAACTTTTCTTTGGTGCTACAGTACCATACAGTTTGTAATATTTGTTAATAAAAGCAGCAACATGAAGCGTATAATACAACAAAAGCAAATGGTTTCTGGGCCACATAAAACAATTCTCAACATTAAGATACATTTTTCATTTGTATGTTTGAGTTGAACTACCTGAGAAGCCTGCACTTGAACTACACTGGCCTAACCCTAAGGCCGCATTCAGACACAATCAGGCACTGTGGTGAATCTCCACAGGGTTGTCCGGTGGTGTGTGGGGGCAGGGGGGTTGCTGGGGATTTATTTCACTGATTAACCGGCTTTATCTATGTCAATGTCTCTCTCTGAAATTAACAAAGCCAGAACACATCAGGTAAAGTATCAGAGTTCAGTCCATGAATCCAACTGGATAGCCTCAGCTTCAGTGACTTCAAGCTGACTGTGAAGGGATTTGATCGGTCTGAACGTCTGATTGGCGGCCACAATGTGCCGTCAGGCTACGTTTTTCCAAAAATTGGATCCAACATCTCCGCCGCAGGTTGCCATGGTTTTTGCTGGACATCCCTGCAACCCGCACTGCTGCAGCCAAGACGCACTACCCCTCAAATGAATGGAAAAACCTGTGTTTTTGATGCAGCGCCAGATTGTGTTTGAAAGCAGCCTAACCCTGAGAAAAGGCCTCAACAAAAGTGAATTCCTGTTCCCTGAGAAATGTTGAGACTAACAGTCCAACAGCACCATCTGCCGGTTCAAGGGTGTGTGTGTGTGCAGTGAGAAATACAGTGTAGTGGCATTATAATGTAAACTGGATTGACTGTTTGAAGACGCAGGAATGCAGAGTCTCACCCGCAGAGCTGCCACAGCAGCTTTACCCTCCTCACTCTCCTCGTCCAGCTCATCATCGCTCCACTCCCAACCACCGTCCTCTGTCTTGTGGAGACGGCCGCTCGAGCCAGGCACACGACGCACCTACACAATGCAACACTTAATATCGACTGATTCATCACCTCTTTCTGGTAAATCCTTTTCAGAGTTACATGTGACGTATCCTAGCATGCATTAGGCAACAAAATGTATTAGTAATGACTATCAAACCTTTTTGGATCGCTCTGTTATAGTCGGACCTTTATGTAGGAGCCTCTCCTGCAAGTACTCGTTGTTCTGGAACAGAAAGACAAACATTTCTTACAGGAGCTATAAAGATTTATCTTAGAAACACAAAAAAGAAATTCAGTTTATTTATATAATAGTGATGTAAGGCTCACTTTGGCTTTCGTGAAGAATTTATGCTTCAGCAACTCGGCTGCAGTTGGCCTAAATATGAAAAGAGACACAAGGCTCTTTATTATATTCACTGCGCAACCGTGGACTCTAATGGAAAGAAAAACAAGCACAGCTTTAATCTGGCATTAAGAAAAATAGTGTGAGGATTAACTCACCTCTTTTCTGGATCCTTCTGTAAACACAGCGAGAGCATCTTCCTGAAGGACTTGCCGTACTTCTTCACCATTTCCTTGTCTGTGATGCCCGTCTCCAGACATGGAGGGTCGTTCTGCAACGTCAGCATCAGCACCTACAGAGGGGCAAAGATCAGCTTCAGTCGGTTAACCAACTGTTAATTAAAAACTGAGGGAACCTTCCTCAAAGCCACTCTGCAGACTGACTGAACACCAACAACTGGAGTTTCTTCAGAATGTAGGTGTTTCCATAATATGCACAGAGCAAAAAAAAAAAAACTCCTTACAATGATGTTAACTTGTTTTGTCAGCAGACAGCTGTATCTTGCATAACTTAATGTTACGTGAGTGCAGTGAGTGCACCCACAGTTACCTTCATCGGTGGGTATTTGTGATATGGTGCAGCCCCAGTGGCCAGTTCAATGGCTGTTATCCCAAAACTCCAGATGTCGGCTTTGTAGTCATAGCCGCGGACCTGCGGATTAAAAACAGACCCAAGTGAACAAAGCGCTCGAGTCTTCCTTTCATCGCTGACTTATGAGGCGTTATGGAGAGAAAACAGAGGGAGAGAAAGAAAGCGACTACAAAACAAGCTTTCCCACCTGCTCCATGACCTCAGGGGCCATCCAGCAAGGTGTCCCCACAAATGTCTTCCGGACCTTGTTCCTAGTCATGTCTCCTCCAGCTGCTAGAAAGGCACTCACACCAAAGTCTGGGGGAAAACAGAGAAAAGCTATTTCAATATTTGCACAAACTAATTTCTAAGAAAAAGCCCTGTAATTTTTAAAGCACTACGTGGGCCTTGTTTGGTCAAATATAAGATGTATGAGAAACTGTATACAGAGGCGAGGTGGAGCTCTAACTATGCACAGACTTGCTGAAGGAAAAAAAAAATGAAAGAAACCACTGTAGATGCAATAGAAAAAACAGACAATACAAACACTGTACCAGCAATCTGTACTGAGCCATCATCCCCAAGAAGAATATTTCCAGCCTTTAGATCCCTGTATGTGAAGAGGAGGAGGATTTAAACATATAAACAATTAAGATGTCAAAAGTCAATGACTGCACCAACAAAGGAGTGGTTAGCCTGTGCATACTGACATTGCAAATGAACAAACATTCTTGCACACACTCACGTTAGAGGTGCACCTTTGATCTGCCTCATTTGAATCCACCTGATTCCTGTTTGCATACACTGAGTGCAAACTCTGCTTAAAGAACGGGAGTGGATTAACCTGACCTCAACCACCTCCCTCCCCCCTGCTTTTTCCTTATTAGGTGTAAGTGAGTTAGTGAGTGTCTGAGCTCAATCAGCAGCTTCTCTCTCTGTCGACTGAGAATACTGCCCACTCACGCTCCGACTAGAACATCAGATACATTTTAACACCACGAAATCACTCATTGGACTTATTCAATGGAATAAAGAGTGTAACAGAACACCATGAAAATAAAACACCTTTCAAAATTACATTTTTTAAAATCATAATGTGACTATAGACAACATGTTTATAAGCAGCATGAGCCTGTTAACTTGCAACAATTACACCCGTCATACAACAAGGCACTGAGGATATATTAAAGCCTTTCTTGTCAGTGGTGGTTCGCAGTGTTCCTGCGAGGAACTTTTATGTAAAACAAACCTCCTCAATTATGCATTTTCACTGTATTAAATATTGAAGGAGCGAGGTCCAGTTCAAACCACACGCTCTCTTATGCTGGGATGAAAGGCTCGGTGCCAGAGTGAGCTGAGACAGCAGCATATGATGAGTGCTTTGCCCTGCAGCCCTGTGACAGATCATTAGATCTCACCGATGAATCTGCCCGTTTTTGTGAAGGTACTCCAGCCCCTCCAGGACTTCTTTCAGGATGGTGGCGATGCTGGCCTCGTCCAACACTCCGGTCTTGTGCTCGCCGCGAGAGATGATATGCTTGATGATGTCCAACACTGAGCCTGCGAGAGAGGCAGAGGCTTGTCACAAGACGTGCTGACAGTACACGGGAGAAATGTCCGGTTTGGAAAGTATTTAAAAGGCACACCGAGTGGCATTTATCTGGTAGTGGTTTGTACTATAAACAAACCTCGCAGCTGTGTCCTCCTTCCTAACTCAACAAAAGACAGATTGCCAGAACTCAGCAGAGTGCACCAGGAGGGAGACTGCACCTGCATGTACCTAATATATACTTATGTATACTTATTTGTGTTGATGTCAGTTGTTTGTCTATAAATGGATTGCAAGCTGTTAATAAATTGTCAAAGTGAAAGTGGCTACTTAAAAAGGGATCCAGCCCTCAAAAATCAGTAAAAAAGTTAATACTCAGAGCATTGAGAAATTATATACAATAATAAAATAAGTAAGAAATGCACTTCTTTTGGCATCATTGTAAACTGAAGTGTCAGATATCATGTGACTAACTTTTACATGGCTTTGCTTGAGCAACACTGAGGAAATATGTCAGACAAACCTGGCTTTACTCACTTTTTACCCAGAAACACGAGAACAAGATTTTTATGGAGTCAAACCTTATTTCAAACGTACTTTATGGTCAGCAGTCATCCAATGTATTTACATTCTGTAACAGCCTCTTTATCCAGTAGTTTTCATTGTTTTTAGCAGAGTCTCCCATTGCTGTGCTCATTTCAAATAGCCTACCTATGCACAAGGGATTCTCACAGGGAATTATTCATGTAACGTTACTATTTATAATTTCGTCCCTATGATATCAGCGTCACTGTTTCCTGCACTGTAAAGAGACACCAGTTGCTCTTGTGTTGTATATCTCTGTATTATATCAAGTGTTTCCACATGTGTCCTGTTATCTCTAAGTGTAAGAAAAACAGACCGTCAAACTAAAATGCTGATCCAGACTTGCAGGTATAAAGTCAATGGCACCATCAGCAACACACACTACTACTACTGGGCCAGAAACATTTCAGACCCAGCCTTATTTGAGGTTTTTTCTTTGTACATATGACCAAGAAAGTCAAAGTCAAGGTGAAGATAAGAGTTAGCAATGTCAAGTCAGAAGCAAAGTTTCTTTTTTACAACACTTACCACCACTGAGCAGCTTCATCACCAGCCACAGTTCATCCTTCACCACAAAGGAGGTATAATAAGACACAATGTTTGGGTGGTGGCACTGGCTCATAGCCTGGATTTCTTTCTGCACAGACAAGAAAATATGGGATACAAGGTCACACAATAAGCAGAAATGGTGCAGAACAAAGCACTTACTAAACTGAAGCTTAGCCAAACTGTGTCTTAAGTAGGACTTGATCTTCTGATGTGAATTTACGTAATCTAATAAATCTGTACTAAGTGTGGTTTTACTGAGACAAGCCAGTCCCTGCTGTCACTCGACTGTCCTCACAGTTAACCTGTCTTGTTTAAATGATCCAATCCTAAACCTGTACACAGTACATCTGACTCCAGACAGTGGAGTAACCAGGGTTACATCACCACTGAGCCACCAGGCCAAGATGTTTTTAACCTGGACAGCAAACAGGTGAATTCAGGACCTTGATAGACTATATGAGGACCAGAAGACAGAGCAATGCAATGAAATATTTAAACATAAACATTTCAGTGTCGCAAAGGTCGTGCTAGGATGAGGAGGCAATGACTGATGCAGAGTCATCCTTCTGATATTATACTCTAATTTTCATTTTCACTTATTCCCTCTGCTGCACAGCTGAAACAACAAACAAATCAGCACAAAAAGTACATTAAAAAATCCTCTTTGTAACTGTATGGTAGGGTCAAGACAAGACAGAGGACAGATATTTTGCTGTACGATTCTATAAAAGACGTTTATGGCTTTGCTTTATAGCAATATTAGATTTACAGGGACTTTGCGTCAATGGGATTAATCAGCTTGATCTGATGAGTATTAGATTTACTGGTCATTTTGTCCAACAGGTGAATATGAAAACTAACTTCAACCTGTTGTTCGTGTGCTTCGTGATTGGGGCCCAGAGATTTATATTTCCCCAAACATTGCGACGTGCTACTCAGATAAGTATAGCAAAGCTAATACAATATGACCAATTCATCAATCACTTGCTGAGGTAAATCACAAATCTTCATGAATCTCATCTCAACATTTCAATGTAGTTACTAGACACTGTTTAAAAAAAACAAAAGAAGCAGCACTCATTAAATACGCATTAGCCTTTGCGTATGTGCTTTCCCCAAAGCCTAAATTATACACTTATTCCATGAAAATGTAATCATTTCTTCTGATGTTAGCGAGCACACAATATACACTTCTATTAGAATATAAATTTACATGTACCCTGGTTGGATTTTATCACTGCTGCACACTACAGTGTTCGCCAAACTTTGGTTTGACAGCTGATCGCAGTGAGAAAATCCCAAATAATAATAAGCTACAACAAACTTATTTTCTTTTTATGTAGTTTCATGGTTTAACTTTGTGTTGCACATGCATCCTGTATGCAACAGACTTTCGGAAACTCTGAAAATCTCAATCTGGGCCTTTCTGCATATAATAACATGTTAAATAACATGTATCATGAGTTGTATTGAAGTTTATACTGTTAAGAATAAGAGACCTTGTTTACTGTTGTAGTGACAGGAGATTACAGCTGATAACTCTCAGCTATGACTTTCTCATTTGAGTGTTTGTAGTTGTGTGACATTTGAACATCAACATTCAAAAGTTAAATTAAGTGAAGAAAACATTATTTTAATGCTCATAAAGAGAAACATTGTTCCACATGTGTTATATAATTAATTCACATTCAAATTGTCTTCATAATGTCCATCCATTAATTTTCTGTAACCGCTTATCCTCACTAGGGTTGTGGAGGGGGGGGCTGTCTTTATGGTGTGTCTTAGGGATTGCACCCAGCTCTAGTGCTCAGTGGTTGTTGTGGTATCAAGCTTTTGATCTGTCCTTGAACGATCTCACCCCACCAACCCACACCACTCCCAGCAAACACACACACACACACAATGAACATCTGGACTGCAGATACTGGCCCACACATTGTCACAGTTTCTTACCAGGAGCTCATCCATGCTAGTTTGACACTTTTCCAGGTTGATGCGTTTGATGGCCACCTTCTCCTTTCTTGGCTTGCAGTAGGCTGCCTGGACGACTGCAGTGGCTCCACTCCCTGAGGAGAACAATAACAAGAAAAGTAAAAACCATCAACATGGAGGAGCAAAAGAACCTTTGACATTTGAAGACAACCAAAAGACAACTTCTGCTAGTTTGTAACAGAGAATAAAGTTAGTGTGCAATGTGAGAACATGCTAAATTTAAATGGGAACTAGTCTATTAAATTGGGAACTAAGGTCGTTTACAGTGTGAAAAAAATCCTCTAACATGCAGCAAAAATGCAACTGAATCATAGAAAACTGGAGTTAGATACTTCTACTTGTTCAGACATATCCTTTTGTTCAAAGTCATAAGTCACGTTACCTAGACTAAAGTATGTCTCACTATAATCCGTGTCATACCCTCAGCAGAGAGCACCACCCTCTCCTACAACTGACGAATCTTCACGCACTGTAGGCTAACTCACGTTAGCCTGCCGTTTAGCTTCATGCTGACATTGCTGAGAAGCCATTTCCCCTTCGCTCGACAACCAGCAGAAACCTTTCATTGATTCCTCCAAGCCGGAGGGAAACTCCACAGAGCTGTTAACCTTCCTGACATGTAGCTACGGGTTGTAACTGGCCTTCTGTTAGCTTCAGACATGCTAACAGGCTAGTGGCAGTTGGCAGCCGACACCGCTGTACAGACAGGGGAGGCTAGGATGCTAACTTTAGCAAGCTAAGCTACTCACCTATCACCTCATTGAGCTCGTAGTCGTCCCTGTCGATGGACCAGGATTGAGAGGACTGGTCGTCTGCCATGTTGTCGTAGTTTGAAGTGAGTAAACAAAGCTTCTAAATAATAACAGAAACGCTGTCGGGAGTAATATGTTTGTGATTACTCCATTCGGCTCCGGTGATGCTGTCTGCTGCTGTTCCGCTGACAACTCCTGCCGCTCCTGTCAACACAACTTTACGCGCGACTGACGCATTCTGTTACGTACGCGCTCACTCGGAGGCATAGAGATGTCGCCATCTTGAGTGTGGCAAAGTCTGCCAGCTAACGTCTGTAAAATACGAACAACTCCGAATATAAAACTTCCCGAGCTGGACCATACGTAATAATTATAGTTTTTAGACCATGGTACGCCAGTGAGCTAAAATTGTAGTCTTTAGACAACAGACATACGTTATATGAGTACACTCCGCACCTGTACAACTGGGTACAGTATGTTAAAGTCAACAGAGGGCGCCAATGCCTCTACTGTGGGCCTTCTCTACTGTATTCCCCACAAGTCTTTCCTCAGTTGTGTACAAATAGTCCTGCATTCAAAATGTTACCAAATTAACAAAAGTAAAATTGTGTTCATCATGCAGAATAGCCCCTGTCAGTGTTGTATTATATTGCTGGAATAATATTATCAATGCCTTAAAGGTCCAGTGTGTAAAATCTACAACTACACCGCTAGAACCCTACACACTGCTCCTTTAACATAAAATCAGTACTTCATTGTTGTGGCTGGTTGAAATGCTGCTAATTTGATCTGATTTATCTAATTATCAGTAGTTTTATCTATAACAATTCATTATTTTTATAAACACATAGTATGTGGGGTATAAAATCTTGAAAAAGTAGAAATATAGCTGTTACATACAGTGAATTTAGTGGAGTAGAAAAATAAAGTAGCATAAAATGGAAATGTGAGAAGCACAAATAGTTAAAAATTGTACTTTGATGCAGTACTTGAGCAAAAGTTCATATCATAGTTAAGATGTATTTGTAGACTACCTTAATCTTTCAAGTCACCATGATGGAATTTGTAACTTGCCAGAAATGCAGATGGACGGTGTCTGCTGTGCTCACAGACTGTAGTATTCATAACTCAGTGTAATATCTTTGGGCTGTATCCTTTGGTAACCTGAGCCCTTGTGTTATCTGGTTCACTGAAACAGTTCCCTCAGACTTGTGGATGTTTTGGGGAAAAGCAGCAAAACTATGGATGGCATCAATGGTATGTGAGGAAGGAAACAGCGGGGCCTGTTCTAGCTTGTTCAACAGGCAAAGACACCAAGCAAAGAGAAGTCACACACTTGTTTACAGTGTTTTGAATTGAAGGGACACAAGGAATGTGACGCATTCCATTACTGTCCACTTTCACTAAATTGGATTACTGATCTAAGTCACAGTTCATTGGTTGTTTTATGGTTTACAATCACACAAACCTTTTTTGCAAAATGACTCTTCCTGGCCTCACTGCTTTTAACAAAAACACATAAAAAAACACAACAAACATGAATAGTTTTGCTGTGGAGCTGGTCATGAGATAGCTACCGCTTCATGTTTGTTTTCCCACTGTAAACATTAGAAGTTCAGCTTAAGAAAACATGGATATTTTTGACTTTGTCTATTTGTTAAAACATCCACACCAGCTCCTGGCGAGAAGTATGTGATGCTATACAGTATCTACTGTTTCACTTCAGTGTCAATGAAATACACAGCCATTGTAATCCCTTGCGGAACCTGAACCCACAGCTCACATGGAGCAGAGAAGCTCCCAGATAAAGGTGTGTAAGTGTATGAAATGTGAAACCAAGATAGTTTTCTTGCATGAATTTCTTCCTAAAGTTAATAAAAAATCACATGGGTGGTGTTATTTTCTTATGCATCTAAGAAAACAACTTACTTCTCCTGTTCCAGAGCAATTATACTGTTAAAGATCCAGAGCCAGGGTACAAATTTAAAGACAATGCTGCACTCTGTTCCCCTACATGTTTCCCTGAACCTCGTGGATTTTGGAAGTGGTTGGCCCTTGCCCGGAAGCTCTCCCCCCGATGCTGCATTAAAGTTTACTCATCCTGATGCTGACAGTGCGCTGAGGGTAAGCCAGGCCTGAAAGGGAAGTGCTGAGAGCCACAAGAGCCCCCAACACACCAGTGATTGCAGTGCTATTATCCTGCCAAGGCTAAGCTGCACATGAAAAGGAAAGCAAACAAACTTCATCTGTCCCATTCAGTGTAACCAATATGCTCAAGCTCACTGTCAACTATGCAGACAGGCAGTGTGCCAATTCTGCTATTCAGCCTTCTTGATCATGTTTACCTTGCGTTCAAATGAGGAACAGGTGTCCATATAAAAATACAATGAACAAAGGCTTTAGCAGAAATCAACTAAAGATAGACATGAAGTGTAAGGACATTTCCACACTTGATAAATATCACTTATAAAACCTGGTTACAGTATCTTCAGGGTTATGTGTGCTTTCTCAGGTGAATGTCCCCTCCCTGTTTATTCACATCTAAGGTTTCCTCTGAGGAATTGGCCCTGAAGTGTTTAAAAAAAAAAAAAAGTTTATAAAAGGATGGATCAAAGAAGGATTTTTCTTTTTGGCTGCAGGTGAACTCATATTGTGGCACACTTGAAATCCTGGTTATCCAGTTAGACAGTACCTAGTTAACCACCCTGATGCCTGATGGCAAAAATTGGTGTAAGGTGTAACCTTCCTCGTTGTGACATCAGCAGTGCTGTTTGTATGGCAGACTTGTCAAACCGGTGTTGGAGGCTGCAGGAGTGCTGACACCATTCAGACAGCAGAGCCAGGAGAAACCCACCTGTGTCGCCGACCTTAGGTGTGTTGGCTCTGTTCAACAATCCCTTACCCAAGTTTTCTTGACTAATTGTGCACATGGAAAGAAGGAGCAACTTTAGGTGAAACGGTCGGTGCATCAAGTGAAACGAGGAAAGACGAAACCTGACTGTGTGAAGCAGAGATACAACTCAGAGAGGATGGCAACGAATGGGATCGAGAAGACAACCGGTAGGACATAATTTGTGTTTCTGCAAATTAAAGTGTGGTTTGCATTTGTTGGGACTAACTTTGTCCCAGACATGTTGCCCAACATTAAATAACACGCAGGCTGAAGCGACGTGACGGGCGTGAGTTGGTTTTATTCACTTATCTCACATTAAAACTGCTGCAGTCAAACTTGTTTCTGCATTAACTGTTGGTATTTACAATATTGAGCGAAACATACACGATAAGATGACCTGTGGTGTTTTTAAGATTAATTTATTGGCCTGCTCTACTAAAAGGTGTGGTCCTTTTCATCCAGGCGAGTTCACCTTGCTGCAAACAGAAACATGACTTTGCCAGAAACAAAACAGCGCACAGCGTCTAGTTACTAACGAGACTAGACAAACAAACCCTTACAGCAAACGCTGTTATTGAGTGACGCTTAATATACCAATATTTATCTCTTCTATGCATTCAAAATGTTTGTTGGTTTGTTGGCTCGTTTTCAGCACCTGTAGAGTGTTTTTAATCTGAGCCTGGTCGCGTTTATTTAAATCACAGCTCTTGACAGTACCGCAAAGTCACCGCTAGATGGAGCCCGCCAACAATGACAGGACTATATGTAGGGTGTAACGTTACAATTTAAAGTTGCTGATTAAACGTATTCTTTATTTTCACACGTTACATTAATTAAATATTGTCAACTAGCCGCATTGTAAATGTTGCATTGCCCTCTGGCTACAGGCCAACTTTAGTGTCACGTAAACTGTGATTCTGTTGCAAGCTAATTAACTACATTTAAGACCGTTAGCTATCAGCTAATTATCACAAAACGTCACAAACACGCTTTATTTCCTTGTTAATGTGTACGGTTAAAGTTAACATAGGTGTCTTTAAAACTGGCGAACTCGTTTCCCTCCTATAACACGGCTTATAACGTTAAATATGCCAACATTTTGGCGTAACCCGGATATAGGTGTTGAACCACCTTCTCTGGGGGCGGTTATGGACAAGTTACTAGTCGTAGGAGCTGAAGTACACCTCTGCCTGTCACCTGACTGCCGACACGGAGTTTAGTAAACCATGAGAGGTGAACTTTGAGTGGGGCTGGTAGTAGTACACGCCCTCCCTGGTCAGACTCTGGTCTGTCCCGACGCCTTGTGAAGACAGTCTGGTAGTCTGGTGGCGCTTCAGTATCTCACCATGGCGTGTCTGCAAAGACAAAGTGAACTCAGCCCATCTGAGGAAAGACAGCGATATGCCAGGAGTCAGAAGGTGATACGAACGAATGCAAAGATCCTAGGTAGGCTGCATTTGTGTTATTTGAACGATATCTTGTGTGACCAAAGGGGTCCAGGGTCAGACTACAGTTTAAAACTCTGTCTGTCTTTTACCTGCTCGTGATTTCTTCATTCACTCTTTTCATTGAGCTTTCTGATCATCTGATTTAGGTGACTCAAGTGTAATGTGTGAAATTGGCTTCAAGCTCAGTATGTCTGCAGACATTTAGTTTACTTTCTGTTTTCACAGGTATGGAGGGCGATATGGACCTCCAGTTCCTCCTGCAGGGTGGAGACCTCCTCAAGGTCCGCTCTTCCAAATGGAAGAAGACCCGCTACTTCAAACTCCAGGAGGACTGCAAGACCATGTGGCACGAATCGAAGAAATTCTTCAAGTCAAACCAGACCTGTGAGTGCTGTCCCAGCATCCCACAATCATGTGTGTGAGACCCGACTGCAACACTCTTGCATGCATCCGCCTGGTGTTGTGGTGGTCACACATGAATTACTACCAAACATCATCCAATGCACTTGTGTTTCTAGTTGTGATATAACTTAAACATCTGTGATATTTTTTCTCAGGTCAGATGGATCTTGCCTTCGTGGATTATAAAAGGCTGATCACAGAGCCATAAAAAATCTCTCTGTGTGAAAGACCTTTGTATTATCACACAGAACTGGGAGCAGTGATATGTTTTGTGGGTGTGTTTATCAAGATAGTGATTTGTTTTATAGCGTGTGTAGGAGTGGTTTAAAATGGCTCGGGTTATAAATTTGCTTGGATTGCATCCATAAACTGCTCTCATGTAGTCATGGTCTGGTAGCTGTAGTATGGCGATGTTTCTATTTCTGTTGCCATGTATGATAACATACAACCCCTAACAGTGCATCCAACAACTCTGCACATCAGTGACTTCAAACTTCAGTACAGTGCAGCTTGTAATGTGACGTCAGTAAACTGCAAACAGCAGGTTTGTGTTTACCAAGCAGGCAGGTCTGTGATGCCTGAAGATACCAAACAGACAAAAGAGCTGCTGTTTTTTTAGCGAGCAGGCTAAAGTCCCAACAGTCCTATGGCAAGATATTTTTGAAAATGTTAAACAAAATCTGCATCTTTTATTCTGTCTTCAGTTTCCCTCGATGACATCTCAGCGGTGCGGATGGGTCGCCACTCAGACTGCCTGAGGAAGAACACAGAGGAGCAGGTGGAGGGTCGCTGCTTCTCAATCGTTTTCAAGGGTCGCCGCAAGAACCTGGACCTCATCGCCAGCTCAGAGGAGGAGGCCAAGCAGTGGGTCAACAGCCTGCAGAAATTGGTCTCCAACATGAACAACCTGAGCCTCCAGCATAGGACAGAGCAGTATCCTTATAATAGTGGAGGGTATACTGTGAAAATACCTCCCCCTGCTGCAGACCTTAATTAATCAGATGTCAGTCATGTGATATGAACCTGTTCGAATGTGCACATATTCATTCCTTACATTAAAAACTTTTCAGTTGGATCTTTAGCTGCCTGAGGAAGGCTGACAAGAACAAAGATAATAAAATGAGTCACTCTGAGATAAAGGACTTCCTGCGTCTGATCAACATAGAAGTGGACGACATCTATGCAGAGATGCTCTTTGAGGTGATGCCCTTAGAGGCTTCTAACGGGTCCTAACAATGAAAGCAGAGCTGTAAAACAGATTAATTGTTGCCGCAGGGTTAGTTATTTGATGTAATTGATGTAGTAATTTAAATATTTAAGTTTTAATCCTTCTCACCTAAACTGAAGTAATGTGCTTCAGGGCAGGCAGACCAAACATTAAGAACCACAGTGTTGACTTTATGTTGTAGATCAGATATGTGGTGGTAATTAACAGTCCTTTGCAAAAATTGATTGATTGAAATTTGAATTTAAAGGAAATGTGAAGCTGCTGTTGAATTAACTGAGCAGAAGTCCATTTGATGTCAGTTTTTTGCCCCCAGCACATGGAAAGTTTTGTTTTGTTCTTGTAGATCATTTCTCCTAAGTGGAAACAATTAGAAAAGAAATTAAGACAGTCAATTTTCATTCAAAGAAAGTATTCACATTTACCCATATTGACTTATCACCGATCGCTTTAATATAATGTGTGTTTCATTCAGGATTGTGACAAATCCAAATCAGGATACCTGTCTGGAGAGGAGATCGAACATTTCTATGACCTGTTGACCCATCGGGAGGAAATCGATGTGATCTTCGGAGAGTACGCGAAAACGACAGGTTTCATGAGTCCTGAAAACCTGGTGGACTTCCTGATGAAAGAACAGAGAGAGAAAGCCTCACTGGCTGACGCTCACAAGATTATTGAGAAGTTCGAGCCAGATGAAAATGGTCAGTATTTTATATGTAATACATGTTTTTGTTTCAGATTGTTACTCCGTTGTGTGTTGGAGTAGTGGTTCTTAATCCTGGTCTTTTCAGCGTCAAGTTGAAAACCATCATTTTCTTTCTTTCGAGCTTATGAGGTACGAGGCATCAATCTCGTGTCCAAACACTAAAAACTGAGCAGGAATCCTGTGCAAAGAAAAACTTTGGCCAAAGAGATGATACAGATGAAAAATGGCTAACTGTGGTGCATCTACAGCAGCACGTATTCACGTACACCGTCTCTGTTAAAGCAATAGTCTGACATGCAGAGAAACACAGAAACGTTCTTGCCAAAATTTGATGAGAAGATTGATACCACTCTTATGAAGGAGGCAATTAGCTTTGCTTAGCTTAGCAAGATGACAGGAAGCAGAGATAAACTTGCCCAACTCTGCCCAAAGTTAAAAATAGGCCTAACAGTCTAAACTCTAAAGCCAGAAACTTTGTTTAATGTTTAGTTTTCTGCTCTGGTTTAAATGAAACAGAGGCGTCTTTGTGGAAGCAACAAAAATCATTAACAAGACTTTCACTGACTGCTGATATACATTTCCCAAGTCAAATATCACACTGGGAAACTAGCTACTCACTTAAACACCTAAACCTACCGCGGTATAAACCTGTAAGTTTATGTATTAAATGAATGTTTTACATACAAGCACCACAGCTGAGACTCTTATGTCTGGTCTGCCAAGCCTATTTAATGCTAAAAGGTGCAGAACATAGCTTAGCTGAGTCACACATAAGACACATTTCCAACACAGGAGGGGACTACGAACCTTTGGAGGAACTTGGAGCGTTTCCACTGCAGGGCCCGTTGTCTAAATTAAGTTCTGGGGCCATGTTTACCCCAAGAAGTACCTGCTCGGCTCAGGGAGTAGTACTTTCTAGTACAGGAAGTTTGGGCGTGGGACTTGCAGTGCAACATTTCTGATCAGTTGAGTTCTTGCAGTATTTTATTTCAGCCACCATTAAAAAAAAAAAAAAAAAAATCTGCAGCCACAAAGTTAGTTTTTTTGACATATCAAAATGGAATTACAGAAGGAGGCATGGACTGACATTGAAGTCCATGCCTCGTTGTTGTATAGTTGTATGCAAAAATAACAAGTAAAATCAGCCATTGCTTTTTCATACATCAGCAGAATTTGCCTAATCTTTAAATCTTTATACCACAGTGTGAACACAGATAACAGTGGGCTAAAGGAACAGAAAAGTAGTTTCTAGGGCTAAAAGTTGGGCAAATTATGTGGAAACATAAGCTATATGATTCTTCTCAGCGAGGACTGTTTTACCTCAGATTTACATATGGAAATGTAACCTCAAGGCATTATGATCAATAGAAGCAAATAGTTGATTTATTCAATCTCCAAGTTCCTCTTTGCTAAATAGACAGGTCTTAGAGCTCAGTCCCGCAAGGCTGCGTACCAAATTTGTGCCCATCCAATCCAGTTGACTTTAATGATCCAAGAGGCGTAGAGTAAGGTGGGTTGGACGTGTGTGTTAATTTCAAGTCAGTTGAAGTGTGAAGCATTTGCACATCATTTCCAATTATGTTTCATCCAGTGTGTTCCAGCTCATGGTAAGTTGAGTGATGGCAGAAGATGACAAATACTAATAAACCAGCACAGGTTTGAATTTTAATTAGCACAGGGGAAGTCAGATCCTTTTGAGGAACACAGCACATTTATTACACTGACATAGCTTGTCCTGTATACAGTAAATGTCTGACTCTTTGTTCACTGTCGTACCTCATCTTTGTTTTTCCTCAGCCAAGGCGAAGAAGCTTCTGTCCAAAGATGGCTTCATCATGTACATGCACAAACCAGAGGCCCTGATCCTCAATATAGATCACAAAGAGTTGTACCAGGACATGAATCATCCCCTCAACCACTACTTTATCTCCTCCTCGCACAACACCTATCTCATGGAGGATCAGCTCAAAGGGCCCAGCAGCACCGAGGCATATGTCAGGTAACAGCTGTAGTTAAGCCTATAAGAATCTACCTTTGAAGTCAGCTGCTGTACCTGAAATGTACCGACATAATCACTGCAGTTTGCAGATATTTATCCAACTTTTGGTCTCTGATTATCTCTCTGTCCCAATCAGAGGAAGTTTAGGGATGTCTCCAATTTAGGAGTGTCCTGGTTTAACCTGGCCTGCTAATTATATTTGAATTATATTAAACAAATCCTGTATTCTTTCATTCTTGATGTATCAAGATAAATCCATCACAATCTGGATGTTTACATGAGTTCTTAGTTATTTTAAGCATCTTGCTTTTGTTAATGACCTCACCTCCCTCCTCAGAGCCTTTTTGTAGTCCAACAACTCAGTCTCTAATGTTGACTGTGTCTCTCAGGGCGCTGCTGAAGGGCTGCCGCTGTGTGGAGCTGGACTGCTGGGACGGATCAGATGACGAGCCAGTGATCTACCACGGCTACACGCTTACCTCAAAGATCCTCTTCAAAGATGCAATCAAAGCCATCAAGGAGTATGCCTTCAAGGTGTGTTTAGTAAGATTCAGATTTATAAAAATATCCATGAACACTGTGTAAGTTTTCTACTCTGTGTTGTCTCACTCGTTGTCCCCAGACGTCCGATTACCCAGTCATCCTCTCCTTGGAGAACCACTGCTGTGTGGAGCAGCAGGAAGTCATGGCCCACCACATGAGCTCTATCCTGGGCAGTGCACTCGTCACTTCCCCCCTGGGGGACGGCATGCCCACAGACTTCCCATCTCCAGAGGTTTCTATCCACTCTTATCTTTGGGTAGATTATGTTTTTATGACTGATTGTTGTAAAGATGCCAGTCACTCACACTATACTGTTTATGTATCGCTAGGAGCTAAAGGGGAAATTCCTGATCAAAGGGAAAAGGTTAAACAAACTGGAGGCCAGCTTCGCTTCTGAAGCAGCAGAAGCTGACGACCAGGATGTGACGGAGGAGGAAGAGTCAAATGAGGAAGATGAGGATGAACAGAAGGAGAAAGAGGAAAGCAAGGTGGGGGTAACATCAAGGAAGAGTCATTAAATCTATCTCAGTTAACACATTTTTAAGCATTAGCGGACATTTGTTTTGTACTTATATTTATCTCCATTTTATGTGTGGTAGAAAAAGAAGCAGAAAATGGCCAAAGAGCTGTCCGACATGGTGATCTACTGTAAGAGCGTCCACTTCCACGGCTTTGAGGAGGCAAGGAAAAACCAGAGCTTCTACGAGATGTCGTCTTTCAAGGAGGGGAAGGCCATGAAACTGGCAGAGGAGTCGGGTGAGGATTCACTCAAGTGTTTCTTTCATGATTTGTCTTGAGAAGTTATCAGTAAAAATTTTGATCATTATTGGTGCTTCCTAAATTTCATGTAAATTCATCCCACCTCATTCAATTACTTACCAAGTCCTGAAATAGAACTCTAAGAGCCACTTACACATATCTACATATCTTTTACTTGGTGAAATATGTTGTTAGGACATGTTATTTATGTTTTGATATTGTTTATGTTTAGAGTCAATGTACATGTTGAATAATGGGTGTAGCCATTAGGCAGTTTTTGTTGCGCATGGGGTTAGAAAAAGGTGTGGTGCTAATAATATGTGGAGATGTCAGCAGAGTTTTGGATCAGTACAAGTTTTTGTCTGTCTTATGAACCATAATAGAGGTTCACCTCGGTAGTGAACCAGTTTGAGATGTAAACTAAGTTTGAATCACCTTCTGTGAAGTTTTAAAAATTAAAATAAATTCTCGTTCAAGTGAGTGAGTTGACTGAATGAAAGTGTCAAAATAATATACACTCTTCACAATAAGTTGAACATATGGTAAAACAGATACTACAAGTGCTGACCTGGAAACCAGATTTATTTCTTAATTAATTAAGAATTAATTACTTTAATTACTCATTTTTTGTTTTATTTTAAAAAACTTTTTGAAGCATTTCACATCTTAAGAGCTGTTGTGATTAATATCTACTGAAAAGTTTTATTTTATTCTCCTGTGTGATGATGGAAAGTAACATTCTAACATTCAGCTCAGTGAATAACTGTTATTTAATCTTCATGTGTCGTCCACAGCTAATGCCTACGTCCGTCATAATGTGGAGAAGTTGAGTCGCATCTATCCAGCAGGCACCAGGACAGACTCCTCCAACTACAACCCAGTGCCTCTGTGGAATGCTGGCTGTCAAATTGGTACATAAAACTGATGCAAGAAGGGAGTTTCTCACATGTGCAGTCCAGTCTGATAATGTAGCAAGCACAAAAGAAAAGTGTAACTAATGGGAGACGGCCGCTTCCTTTGGATTTCTCTGTTAATCTCTGTCTGTTAATTATCTCATTAATTCTCTTTCAGTGGCCTTAAACTTCCAGACAAGCTGCTCAGACATGGACGTAAACCAGGGCAGATTCCTGGTTAACGGAAAGAGCGGCTACATCCTGAAACCGGCCTACATGAGGGACGTAGGCACAGAGTTTGACCCCATAACCCTGACCCGAGGAGACTGGCTGCAGCACAAGACGCTCCACGTCATGGTTGAGTGATGATGCACACTTACATTATTATGTTATTCTCTCCACATCATGAAGGATCTTTTTTTATCTGACTGTGTCTAACCCTCCTGTCATCAGATCATATCAGCCCAACAGCTCCCCAAAGTGAGCAGCAAGAAATCCTCCGTCGTGGACCCGCTGGTGAAAGTGGAGGTGTTCGGGGTGCCAGCTGATGTCGATGAGAAAAAGACCAGTGCTATTCACAACAATGGTACCTTTCCTTTCAAACACCACACGCAGACATTGGTTTTGCATTCATTCTGTACTTTATATAGAGGTATATTTTCCTAATTCTAGCCGGGTGTGATGTGTGTGAGAAGTGAAGAAGAGGTTGAAACATAAGTGGTCGAAGCAGGTTAAAAGATCACCAAATAACTCCAGGAATGGGCTGAACATGAAATTAATGATGTGTAACATCTGCAATACATCAAGTTACTGACAGCTTTTCTGTTTAAGGTTTTAACCCGTCATGGAACGAAAACTTCCAGTTTGATGTGTACGTGCCAGACCTAGCAATGGTGCGCTTCCTCATTGAAGACCACGACTCCACGTCTGGTAACGAGTTTGTTGGACAGTACACGCTTCCATTCAACAGCTTAAAAATGGGTAAGTTGAGCAAGTTTGCAGGGGATGTTGCCTCACTGTAACCCAATGATGTAAAAATCACTGGCAGCTCTTTGTTCTACACTTCATAAACGAACAGAGACGGGAGTTTTCCCTTCTCTGGCAGAGCATAGAGAACTCAATTCACCCTCTGCACAAAGAGCTCTTCATATTCTCCTTTTTCTAATCATTAACTGCAGCCACTTTGTGCTCCCACACAGGATACAGACATGTGCCTCTGCTCAATAAGAACGGAGACATTCTCCCCTCAGCTGGACTCTTTGTACACGTCATGGTCCTCGATGCTGAGTAAGACATCACCGACTGGCATGTGCCTCTGCAGGAACCTGGATCTCCACTACACAGCCATGTTTTATCCGGTTTTAATTGGATTTTTATATTCTGTTTTTTTCTGCCTCTATAGATTTAGTTCATGATTAAGTCATTGGCTTAATTCCAGTAGTTTGAGCTGTAAAACATTCTTCTCAAAGGACAGAGGTCTGTTAAACTAAAGATCTCCATCTGCAACTGTACATTAGTTGTATTGGGTGGGTGTATACATGGAGATAGTGTACATACACACTTTATAATGTTCCATCACATTACAGGGACTATTATGCAAACTGTTTGAATTGGTTTGTATGAGTTGCACTAGTGTTATACCATGTTCGGTTTGCGATGACATTGGATTTTTTTTTTTAAGCTTGTGTCCCTTATTTCTGGTCAGTTAATGTATTGTCTATTTAAATCTTTTTATTCAAATGATCATTTTATGAATTCTGGAGAAACACAAGCCAACATAGAAACAATGTGCTTTGTCCTCATCAGTAATATTAGTCATCCAGTATGATTATTTTTTCATGTGATATTACCCCGATTAATTCTTTATCTTTTTGTAAATCAAGATGAAGATAAAGGTTTTAAACATGAACGCCTGTCTGTGACCTTTTTTCTCCAGATTTGAACTAAACAGAGTTTCATGTATCTGAACATGAACGTGTAGTCAAGTCAAATGAACTTAATATTAATCTTAAACTTGGAATAGTACAACTGTGAAGTACTTGACATGTCTGTATACCAGTTATGTGACAATAAAACAAACACTTAATCTTATGCAAACAGGGAAAGAAAAAAACATGTCTGGGACTGAGCCACTTCAGCCTTTATACCGGATCAAATCATAACCTAGTGGACTTTGGATGGACACACCCTTTGTACACAGTCTGCAGTCCAACAATCATAAGGAGGTCAGGAAAGATGATGTACACAAACGCAACAATCATAGGCTAGCCTACAGATAAATGGCTGTGTATGTAAAGAGGCTATAAATCAGTGTTTTATATAAACAATGGTTCACATGACTTATTGCATGTAGAAGAGCATGACCATGCCGGAAGACGTACCCTGTGGTCGTGGAAAGGATGTTAATCAGTTTCATTATTGGCCTTCACCAAGCAAAGAAAACAACTAAGGAGACCACTGAAACTACTCAAATTGGGTTAAGAACCGTAAAATGCATTATGAAAACCTGTAAGGATGGAGGTGAACCATCATCTTCGAGGGAGAAATGTGGTCAGAAAATGGGAGATCACTTAAACATATGGTGAAATCATATTGTAAGAAATCAACAGTACAACCCAAAGAATGAGGTCAGCTGACTACCTGAATATACTGAATGACCAGGTCTTTGCATCTTCCCTGATGGTACGGGTATAATCCATGATGACAATGCCAGGATTTATCAGGCTCACATTGTGAATGAGTGGTTCAGGGAGCATGAGACATCCTTTTCACACATGGATTGGCCACCAGAGTCCAGACCTCAGCCCCACTGAGAATCTTTGGGACGTGCTGGAGAAGACTTTGCACATTGGTGCAATCCTCCCATCATCAATACAAGATCTTGGCGGAAAATTAATGCAACTCTGGACTGAAATAAATGTTGTGACATTGCACAACCTTATCAAAATGATGCCACGGCGAATGTGTATCGTGAAGCATTTAGCAGCTAAAGAGATATTTTTACTGGAGTAAGTGAAGGAAAGAGCTAAAAGTAGATTTATCATGATTTATCATGACCTCACTACTGCCAGCTTATTCAAGCTAAATAAAAACAGTTGTTATTAATCTGCTGACAGAAGACAAGCAACATTCCTCCATAAAAATGTGCTTTATTGTGACATGTCTGGAAGGAAATTAATGGTAAAAGACGTAAAATATACTAACAGAACACAGTAACATTCTCTCTCGTGACTTTTGGAGTTAATCGACCGTATCAAGTACAGAGAGACAGTGGACAGTGGAAACCTCAATCACACCAAGTTGAAGTGATGATCTTTGGCCTTAATTCATGTACAATAAGAGACATTTTAATAAACAAAAAAAACACAAAATTGTTTCAATGAAGCCTTTTATTATGGAAAGAAAGAAAAAAAAATGAAGCCCAGGATGACAACACGCTGCCAACACTCAAATTAAGCCAACAAGAACCAAGTGTTTAAAAAAAAAAAGTGAATAAACTGACCAAAAAGAAAAGAAAGCGCAGTGACTTGAACTCAAGTGTTGTAGAACTTTGGTGTTAAATCAATACAAAATGATGAATGTGTGATGAGTGAGGTGATACACGAAGAAATACTGTAAATACACAAACAAGATGCCTGTGCGCGCACACAGACACGCACACACACGTCCCCTGATAGGAAAGACGAGACCTGACTGAGAGCTCTTACCAAAGGCGAGAGAGAGAGAGAGAGAGAGAGAGAGAGAGAGAGAGAGAGAGAGAGAGAGAGAGAGAGAGAGAGAGAGAGAGAGAGAGAGAGAGAGAGAGAGAGAGAGAGAGATTTCAGATCTGAAATGAAGAGGAGAAAATAAAGAGCTGGATACAATGGGCAATACGCAACTTTTCAAACCAAATACTGACAAAAGGTAGGTAGAAAAATATCACAATGATACAAACGACGTTTTCAGAGAAAGGTAATCATTGAGAGGTTTGAGAAGAGTTGACCAAACGCTTCTTATAAAAAGACATTGCACTGAAACCACCAACACAAATGCTTAGATGCTTATGCAAAAGAAAGAAAATATTTCAATATGCCTGATGGAGCAGCAGCCTTTCAACTTGAGAAGAGAAAAAAAAAAAAAAGTTGGAAATTATGAAGTAGTGTAGGTCTCTAATATAACATCATGACCCATAAACCAAGCAATAAAGCAAATGAGGTTTGTTGGAGCGTACAATCCCTTGATGGGTGCAGAGAGCTTCTTCATGCTTCATTGCTTCATTTTATTGTCTCACAATGTTAATTCACTTGACCGTATATGCTCTACATATATGGCCGAGCTGTTTTCACACTCCATAAGAAAACACTAATGAGACGACGCTTAAAACGTGTAGATGTAACCTTGGAATTAATGAAGAAACATTGCTTTGTGCCTCCACAGGCAGTAAGGCATTAATGCCATGATGAGGTTCTTCACAGTCCTTTTTGCAGTGCCCCAGTAGTGTTCCATTTAGAGCTGGCCCCGAACATTTGGAGGCTGTCTGGATGGCCCAGGACTGAGCACCCATCTGTAGGTTTGGAAGGCGTCCTTTTTTTTTTTTACTTTCTTCCACAACAAAAGCTGATAACTATGGCAATGTAGTTCATTATACAAGGGCGTTTGGCTGCTGTTGCTGAAATAGACCAAGCAACATTCAAGTTGTTTCAGTATTTTAATGCTGAAAAAAACATTTTGACATTCTAATAATTTAAATTTTATTCTAAAATGACTAAAAGGAGTAAATGTGTCCAGTTTTCAGATCAAATGATGTGAAAAATTCATGTTTTAAGGTTCCTATAAACACTAAAGTCATTGTGATAATGAGGCCAGCCTTTACTTCCAGCCTCCGCAGGTTAGCCGTGTCAAGTACTCTAGACACCCAAACCAAACACTTGGGATGGAACCCCACCCCCCCAAAAAAAAGGTTATTGCCATGGTAGCTAATGTTGCAGCATTCGGTTTGCGTGGCTCCTCTCAAAACGTAGGCACTGAGGTGAAGAGCAGTTAAAGAGTCTGGGAAGGTAAACACCACACATTGTCTCCACTGGTTTTACACCAGGACTGGACAAGAGCGGGGCCATCGCCGTATGTGAATCAGGAGAGAATGGTGTGATTTTAACGCTGTCCAGACCGGATCCAACACTAAACTATATTCCCTAAAGACCTCGTGAAAAAAATAATAAAAACATGGCACTCGACCCATTCACTGTAAGATCCCAGACCATTTGAAACAACAAATGGAATAACCTTGCAACTGTTTACAATTCTGGAGAAGAAAGATTATCCCCGAAGGGTGAAGCTGCACCACTTGTGTGTGCCCAAAAAATGAAAAGAAAAAAAAAAGTGGGCTAAAAGCTAGCCGTATGATAAGCACAATAAGACAAACAAGGACCTCATAACATTAAAAACATACAAATGTATTTGACAGCTATTTGTCAAAAGAATAAAAACTATAATGCTATATTTACTACTAATGGTTTAACAGTTATAGCTGAACCCCTGTTAAAGATATGAAGCCTGTTAAAAAATAATTTCCTTATTTGGCAAATAATAAAATGAGATATGGGGGATAATGTGAGAGACGGATAATAAATGGCACAATGTTATCTGAGCTTTCAGATCAAACTATCAAACGCAAAGAACTACTGTACTTGCAGGTGGGGCGCAACGTACTCCTTTGCCTAAAAGAAAATGAACTATTTCTACGTATAATGAAAGCTGAAAGAAACAAAGTCACATCTATATAATGGCACAAGCATACTGGGGGAAAAAAAAAAAAAGAATACTATGGAGACGTTTACCCAGCGTTTGATGATCGAAAAAAATAAACTAAGTAAAACTTTTATATCAAGATACTTTAAAGCATATTGTGTGTGAAAAGACTGAAGTACTCTGGAAATATGCCATGTACAAAATATCTCCTCATATAAACAACATTCACACAAGGCACTTCATTCAGTAAGAAAAGAGAATCACAGTCCTTTCTACTACCAGAAACTGCCTGCATAGCAACAATACGAGGACAAAATCTTTTCAGACTTTTGTGTGGTACCACAAAAGAAGTTTCAGAAAAAAAGTTGGTTTTTTTTGTGTTTTTTTTTTGGTTTTAAAACAAGCACTTCACCAAATAGTAAAACTTTGTTGGTTTGAAAATAAAGACCAGAGTTCATTCCTCTTAGCATTTTGTCCCCAATGTTATCAACTTAGGACGCTCTGTACACTTTCTGGTGTGGTTTTTGTCAAACACAGTGCTCCTGGGATATTTAGTGTTTGTTTTGTTTTTTAATTATTTTTCTGATGGCACTCAGAAGGCAGCCAGTCACCAGGAGATGAGAGCGGAGACGAGGGGTTACGTGAAGGTTTCCACAGTGAGACTCCAAGGCGTCCCCTTGGGGCAGAGACAAGAGGGGCGCGTGAGGGAGGATCTGCCTGAGTCTGAGAGATGTGGTTGTAGAAAGGGGGCAGAGATCGACGGAGGAGGGTGGAAAGCACAGGCGGTGCTATAGTGTGTCCTGCTACCTGCCTCTTAGATTCTGCAGGACTCCGTAAACCTCTTCTTCTTTGCTGAGTCCCTCAAAGAAAGGCAGCAGGTCCAGGAGCTCCGTGTCATTCATATCGTCAAACCAGGATTGGACTGGGACCTTAGAGATCAGAAAACCACCTGCAGTTAGCTTCTATTCAGTACCAACTAAGTATTTATTGCAGAGATTATCACCATAATCAAGATTTTTTTTAAATAGCAACCACATCTTGAAGTAATTCTCAAAGTATTGAACATGAACACCAGCATTATGTTCTCCTTATTGACATTACAACTAGTTTGACTGGGCAGATACAGAATTATTTAAGATAATAGACTGTATACATCATGGCTGCAAACAATCGAAACCCAGAACTCCTTCGCGGCGAGGCAAATTATATAACAGAAGTAGCTTCCGACTGTGACAAATATATTAGTAGTATGGACTCACAGCATTTTCGGGGTGGAAAATGTAAGAGGCGGGGGAATTGTCAACAATGATGACGTTGTTGAGCTCTCGTCCCAGCCGGCTGAGGTCTTTGACATAGTTCCCTCTATGGAAAACGCAGGATTCTCTAAAGAGTCGTGCTCGAAACACACCCCACTGGTCCAGCAGGTCTGCCACAGGATCTGCATACTGTCAAATACACACAGAAATGTGTTATAAAACAAATATTAGACAAAGCATGCACATAATAAACCAAATTGCACATTTTGATGCAAATCTTTGTGATTATACACCTTAACTAGAGTGAAAACAACTTGCAAATGCTACACTATTATTCCCAAAAGAAGCAAAGCAGGTCGTCCTCCACAACTGTGTTTACCTGACAGGGAAGATGCCTCAGGACATACTACTCTTGCACTACTTTTCACTATTCTAGCACCACCGACACTCAGCTTTCAACACAGCACGATGAAGATCTGATACTACGGAAACATCTGGCCCTGGAAAGTTATTTCTCCTTCTCATTCTTACTCAACTTACCCATGCATTATTGGCTAAGGTGCAAAAGACATAGATGGAAAGTGAAACAGAGGAAGTGTGAAAATTCAGACAGCAAGAGCAGATTAAAAAATACAGAGCAGAACAAGGAAATAGAAAAATGTTTTTCCATGGCTGTCACTGGCTTGTAACCAAAAACACGTCAGGACAGGAAACATGGTTGGCTCTACGCCTACCTTGGCAAGACTGGCTGTAAAGAGCACACATTCAAATAGCTCTCCCATTTTCTGGAGAAACTCGTCCACGTGGGGTCGTTTCAGCACATACACCTGCAAGACACACCACAGAGTTTAGGCAACGTCAAAGAAAAACAACATACTTGATGTAACACAAAATTTCAGACAAATGCACGACTCAAAAAGTGAGCGGCGCGTCATCAACTACAGTCTTCAGTTTAATTTATAGCAGTCATTTGATTGCTGCAGAAAAATTTATGCTACTTATTTCTTGCATTATCAAAAGTCTTCAGCTTGGTGACTGCCCTCTCTAACAGACATTCTCACTCACGGTTTAGATTTCCTTCTCACTGCCTCTCGCTGGCAGCTGCCATCCAGTGCAAGTAATCATGAATAGGCCAACCAGGATACACACAGCCTATCCTGGATTACTTGAACTGGATAACAGCCATTCTCTTCAGGATCTTCATAGAAATGAACTCTTGGCCCCTCATAATAAAAAGGTGTACGCGACTCAAAATGTTCTTTTATTGTGTGTGTACAGTACCTGATGAACGGTACCATCGATCTCCACTGGAACAATAAAGTCAGCATTGCTGATGGGCTGTAAGGAGAAACACAATAATATATCAGTGTCATTCACACTGCTGGTAATACCACGACTGATCAGCAGAGGTCCTGCTAGGAACACTAAAACTTGACAATCCACAGATTGATGATTTTCCTCTTCCTGCCAAAACAAATCTCTCCTCGTTGTCCTCCCTTCATCTGCAACCTCTCTAATAATCTAACAGGGTGGTCATCCTCAAACTTTATATGTAACAATGCTTGTTGTATTAACTGTAGCTGGTTGCAAACATCCGCCGCCCTTCAGACTTTGTTTTTAACAACTCTGCTTTTATTTTAAGTGCACAGTCAGGACTGTGATATTGCTCCTGTTCTTACTACAGCACATCCTCCACCACCTGCTCCCCGTCATGGCGTTGTTTACACAGGGATCTAATGGGTTTGACACAGCTTTCACTTCCTGCAGGTTATTGGCTAAGTTTAGATATAAAGACAAAGATAATGATATAGCATATGTATTACTCTCATTGCCAGGCATGTATAGAGTATGCTTTATAAAGATAGAGGTAATTGCTCTTATGGTACTTATGGTTTCAGGGTAGCAAAAGTTATGATTTACGCAAAGATTTAGATGGTCGAGCCACCTGGTGACTATGTTTCTAACATAAAAGGCCTTCGCCAACTCACACTCACTCAGACAGCTGACAATTGCAGAACATCAACAGTAAAACTCAGTCTGAGCTTGAGACTCCTCTTACCTTGAACGAGCTGTGGACGAGCGTTTCATCCAAGTCAATCACCACACACTTTTTGCCATAGTCAGATATTATCATCTCTGGTAGGAGGTATTTGGCTGGTGGCTGTCAGAGAGGGCAAGGCAGATAATGTCAGATATATGGACAGAGAGTGAGTATCAGAGAGAGAGAGTGATAGAAGACAAATACTTTGCATAAATTACTGTGTAAGGCTGTGCAGAAAAGCCAACACCGTGTTAAGGAAGAGCATCTCAATGGGTGACAGTGCAGCTGAGATAAAGCTATGTCTAAAACGATGCATTTAATGGACCCACCACTTCAAAATAAAACCCTTGGGGGTTCTTCACCACCTGATATTTCCCCTAATGCAGCCACCTACTCAGAGACTGTCACACTGTCTTGAATCTCCTTAGATTTTTGTCAAATCTGTGGAGGGTAAATACATATTTCTGCACATGCTCACAAAGGCCATGCAAAGGTTAGCTGCCGCTGTCGAGCAGTGTTAGCTTCACTGAAACCGCATCAGTTTGAAAATGACGATAAACTTGATGAAGTCATGTGGAAACTATGGCTCAGTGCAGGTACAGTGCAGTCTGAACAATCCATCCACCTCTGATGGATCTTAAGACCTCATGCAGTCACTGATTTGATTTTGGTGATTTGCCTGGCATGTTGGTCAGACAACCAGATCACTATAATTCCTTCCATGAGGGACGGGATGAATTAGTTTCACCTTAAAGACTACGAGCTACAGTGGACTAATATTACTAATAACTAATATTATTCAATTGCATGGATAAGTAGCACAATAAATGGATTTACTTCTTGCATGGAGGCACCTGAGGCAATTAATAGAAACAGTTTTACACTTGTTAGACAGTTAGTGTCACAGTATGTCTGACGGCATACAAACCACCAAGTGTCACTCATGCAGATCAGGCACTGAGGCACCATTTAAACCCACAGGTGCTTATACACCTTCCACACAGCCAGTGCTACGATCGGCTGAAAATGAGCCGCAGTACGGTAGCAGAGCAAAAGCTCTCTGAGGAGCACTGGAGCCCACACAGACAGGATGTGCCAGCACCAGCCCACTCAGCCTGCATGCAAAGGAAAAGAAAAAAAGAAAGCAATACATACACTAGGGACAGGGATGACCTCGACCTGGTCACACTACAATACAAGAGAGATAGACACACACAAACAAAAACAGGGTGAGGGGTAGGAAGGAGAACAAAAAAGAGACTAAACGGGTCCAGAGAGATAAAGAAACAACAATCATGTAGAGTGTGTTTAGTGAGGCTGCAGCCCACCTTGGGAGGCGATCCATTCTCCTCAACAGGTGGAGGCAGGGAGCTGGTGTTGGTGTTGCTGTTGGCGGCTGGCGGTTCCACATTGTAGTTGCGGAAGCAGCATAAGAATGTGCTGAAGATGCTCCGGCTCCTCTGCTTCTTTAGGCTGCTGTTCGACTGGGACGCTGTCAAAACAAAAAGGAAGGGGTGGGAGAGCGGAGGGTGAACAAGTGGATATGCAAATCTATGTTGTGTCATAAAAAATGGAGCAGGCTGAAGCTGGGGATCGTTTACGTTTGGTTATTTGCATGCCGAGCTGTGGATGCTGCTGGAATAACAGGGAACAAATGATGTCTGTTACAGTTCTTCTAAGTGGCCACGGTGCTGTGAGCTACGCTCAATCACAACAATAGGTGAGACCTTGACAGTGTGATTAAATGGCATTAGTTGGTTTTGTTGACCCGGCTTGGCAGAACCACTGATCAGAAAATAACTTGGCCGGCTGGGTGACTTCATCAGTCACACATAGCGACAGTTCAGATCGTGCTCTGCTCTGATTGCAAATCGCCTCTCATTCCAGGACTACGGCGCAGGGCCTAAATCAGACACTGAGCTTTTATTAATAGTGACAAGTTGGGAGCTGCACCCTCCTCCCTCCTCCTTTCTGCCCTGTCGTGGATCCTGTCACCTGATTGGCCTAGGAGTCTCCATTTTGAAAGCTCACTTACGATTCCCCTCCCATGTTTCAGCTGGCAGGTGAGTGACTGAAGCAGCCTGGACATGCACAAGAGACGAAGGGAGGAGGAGGAGGAGGAGGTGGTGGTGGTGGGAGGCCCTCAGACCCCACAGAGCCTATACAAGGCTGCATTCCTCTACACCCATTAGTCCCCTCCTGCTCACACAACCAGAATGCTTTTGCAACTGAAGACCAGTGAGGAGCAAATAGCATTATGTCATGTCTTTTGGCATCTTGATATTGTGCCACTTTGTGCTCCTGACCTTAAACAAATACCCAGCAGACATTTGTCATAGGAAACGCTGTGCATGAAGAAAACACATCAGATGACTGCTCTTAAAAACAAGCTGGTGCACAATGAACGAGGCAACAAACCTTTCAACTATTTTTACATCAATCCAGCTTTGTCAAGTGTTTTCCCAACATAAAGTCCTACATAACCTAGTATCTTTAGACCACAAAGGAGCCGAAGCCTCATATCATGTCATGAACGGGCATAATGTGGAGTTACCACACCATTGTTTTAAGAAGATTACTTCAATTCTATATGCCACAGCTAAAAATACTCATGACTGCAGGAAAGATATCAGACACTGACAGAATAACAGCATGTCACAGCTACATGAAACACTTTCTGCCTTCCCCAATCTCTCTGTCATTTCCCTCTATCACCGTCTTCCAGTCACATTAATTACTGCCTTTCAAGCTAGGGCACGCCATGCTGGGTATTTAGACTATATCTTATCAGTGACACAGGCTCCTTCATCTCCAGACAAGTTAAGTACAATATGCATCCGTCAACAATGAAACAACATCCAGTGACTATTTTAAGTAACTTAAAACCTGAACACGTGGAATTGCTCAGACAAGCAGTAATGATGGAGCAGTACGACTGAAACTGTATCTGGATTTCTTAAGATATTTCCTGTATAGGCCTTTACCTATTGACAATATATACCGTCTGTGACTCACTATCCCATCTTCTTAGTTCAAAACAAAATGTGGCAAACTGCAAGTGGTAACACAGAAGAGGAATGAAACAGGATGCAGAAGAAATTCCAGCTACTGCCCAATGTTTCCAGAGTATAAAAGGCCACCATATGACCCAATCCACTGGAAAATACCTAACTTTTTACACAACACTGCAACAACCACCACATAACTCATTTAGAGATTTGTTTGGAGATATCACCGGAGCATATAATTATAGAATATTTTATTTTAGGAATTCTGGAATAACCCTGAAGGAAAATTAGCCAAATTGTTTTCTATGATCCCGTAGATTTGGTTAGAGAGCATTGCTGCAAGATGATCACATCTGCCACAGTACGCTCAGTGTAAATCTAAAAATAACCTAATCAGGACCACACGACTTCCTTTATTAAACTGGACTTGTCGTTTCAGCTCTGTGTTACTGTAAAATTGGGACAGTTGTCAGCTTCCTGTGACTCATCACTACAACTAGTCGATCCCTGAAAACAGACCCTCAGAAAACAGTCAGGATTACTGAGTCATGCACAGAGCAGAAATGGGCCTGAACCACACATCGCTCACCTGGAGTGGATTGGGGGTAGTTATTCACTCATGACAGGGTGAATTCTGTTTGTAAATAGAGGTGTGGAAATTTCTCGATTTAAGATTCAGATTTAAAATTGTGCTCCTTGAATTTTCCAGCCTCTGTTTTTAAAATCGGAACGTTGCAACATTTCACTCTTGCATGTGCATGTGGGCGAACATTAGGCTACTAAATCAACATTGGGAGATATGGCAGAGGGAAGAGATCAATAGCAACTGATAATAAAATGCACCCACTATTTTAATTTTTTTTTTTCTATGGGAAATTCACTTTTTAAAGATAAAGAGTTAAATGTTCAAAATCACCTGCGGTCATATCTTAAATAATAATCTGAATTTGTGTAGCTGTATATATTTTTTAAAAGTTTTCTTACAGCACTTAAAACCTAGAACGCCTTGTTACTCTCCATGGTTGAGCACCAGGGCGCTTTACTTTATGTCTGAAATCTACCAGCCACTTTATTTTACCATCGTTTGGCTGATGGCTGGTGCTAATGTCCCATCCTTATTGAGATGCATCAAGAGTTGTTTGTTTGATATCGAATCATGAGGCCAGGACTAACGTTACCATTGTGCCATTCAACGTGGGCTCTGGTGCGACTGCATCCCTCACAGATGCTTTGTAATCCAGCTTGGAATATAGAGTGTCTTTTTAAAGATTTTAACAAATCCAATGCTGACTTGTGTCCATTATTTGTATTAAAAAACAGATACTGTTGTTAGCCATCCACTGTCATTCCCATGATGCCTTGTGTTGAGTATGATGAGTATGTCGTTGAGTACGTTAGCACTGCCTAGTTTAACACTTTGATCTTTGACTTGTCAATCACAAGGTCGCCCTGAAGCATAACCTGCTTTATCATCCATTTTCCTCTAAATGGGACCATAAATTACAAAATGAACATTGTGCTCTACGGAGGAAAACTTGAAACAGGCAACTGGGACCATAAATTCAATGGAAACTGTTTACAGCGGTAGTAAACCAAGTTACAAGTATTTATTTACCCATAATGCTTGATACATTGTTACTATTTTTGCAGCCAGTGGAGCTTCCCCCTGCTGTCCATTACAGAGAATGCAGGTTTAAGACCCAGAAGCTCTGTACATTCATTATATTGTCAATGGGAAAAACATGAGATTGACCAAACAAAAACTGCAGTGATGACAGTAATGATAATAATGGTGGTAATGCTGTTATCGCTGCAGCCCTAACTATAATCAACTTTAAAAGGCACTGTAATCCAAACGGAAGCAAAAGGCTTGCTCATCCACCAAAAAACAAAACAAATATTTGGAACATGAGAAGAGTACTACGAAGCAAGATTAATGGGTTAGGGCGGTATGTTGAGCCTAAAGCCAGAGTTTTCAGTGTCACAAAGGTGTCTCTGTTTTAACCTGGCTAGATCGCCATGGTAACATATGGTATGCTGCACACCTAACCTGCGTCAGAGGAGGTTATGTTCAGAGTTTCTGATTTAAATCGACTAGGACCACCCTTTCCCTGCCAGCTGAGGGAATACACCATATTTGTCGTACATTAGTAATTTCACAGAACAAACTATGCAATTATAGAGCAAACTATATGCATCGAGTTGTGCAAGTAATATTAACCATTTAAAGCAAGCATAGCCATACACTACAAGAATAATGAAGACACAGCAACTACAGACCATGTTGGATTAGGTTTGGGCCATCGTAAAAAGGAGAGTTTTTCACAACACTTTCCTGCAAATGTTTCACTATGAAATCCTTGTTAAGGAATGATGAGTTCTTGTTCACTGAAACGTGATAGGGCTTTAAATTTGAAACCAAGTTTTGAGAAAACAAGGCTTCATACTTCAGCTACTGACAGTACTAGCTACCTAGCTAGAAAACCTGAGTTAAAGTTCATAACTAGTTATGATACCCATTACCTCTGATGTTTACATTTTGGCGAGCTAGATAACGCAAAGATAGTTTGGCTATGTTCAACTTCGTTTGTAGTACGCCCGGCTGCTATTGTTCCCAATTTGATTGACAGATCTTTTGATTCACTTACTAACCACAGACAACAAATAAAGCACATAATTATTAGTTATTAATTCTAAATTGGAAGATTAATTGAAAACAATGTGCAGAAATAAATCTATTTTAAAGTATTTTACTAACTGATTTATACTTGCTAATCCTGTATCAGCTGTCCCTTTTGACACACATATGCTCAGGCTCACGTGTATGTGAACTTTAAAATAACCAATTACTTACTATGGGAGGAAATATGCAAACTCCACATAGGAAGGCAACAACCAGCTATGGATTCAAACTCAGAATATTCTTGCTGTGATATGACGGTGCTAACCACTGTGCTGCCATGTCATCGTAATAGAGAAGCTCACGATAAATAAACAGGCTAATAATAATATGGCTGAAATTTGACAAAACCTTTCTTACAGTGACAGTCAATGAACAACTGCAGCTCTCAATGCACACCATGACACGTAAATCAATCTTCAGAAACATCTTGGAATGACTCCATGACTACGAGGAGGGTAAAGGGATCATGTAAGAGCCACCCAGTCATATCTCAAATGCATTCAGGCACCGGTGCAAAAATCTGAGTGGAGTATTGACTTTAAATACACCCCTACACCAACACTGTTCAAGATCTCAACAAGAAAAAAAAGATCCAATAAGACCAGAGGCTGTAAGAGCTTTCCCCAAACTAAAACCTAGTTCTGACTGCAGGAATGAAAAAAAAAAAAGGATCATTGTCATCTTTGCAAGTAGTTATACTTGGCCTCGAGGTCAGTGGTGCTCTGGCCAACAGGGCAGCGATTCTATATTTAGGCTGCAGCTTGGCAGCCGGACCAATGTGAAAGGCAGGCACATGTTGTAAGACAGCCAGTAGAGCACCACTGAGAGCAAAGGTGGTCAATTTTTGTCCAGACAGTTTGGAGCCTGTTCAAGCAATGGAAGACTACCTGTCAAATTCCTCTAGGACAGCTGCTGGGATGGGCTACACTTTAAGTTATCTGCAACAGATAGGACAGTGGGATCATTGGCTGGCTGTATAAACTCAGGGAATAAAGAGTCTGTTATAAACAAGAAAAATGTTCTACCTGTTAATAACAACTTTCTGCTCATAACACAGATGATAACTATGCACATCACAGTCAAACCTTCCTGTTTTCAAAATGTCTAGGACAAATGGAAGAACGGATGTGGCCATACTATTCCTATAATGTTGGTAATATTTGACTAAGCCCCAAGGGAAGAAGTCTGTGTGACTCATTCTTAAGAAAAAAATAGAAGAAGTCTGAAAGAAACAAACAAACATCACTGCTATACTTTATCCTCTAACTCAACTGTGTCCTGCATAACATACAACTCTTAGTTGTGATTTTTAAAGCAAGCAGGTGACACACAACAGTGAATTCCCACTGTGGGAGTGTGTATCACACACCTCAAACTCGTCACCAGAATACAGGTTTGTACTGTCTCAGATTTAAATGTGCTGAATAGTTTTTACTGAATTAAACATTTTAAATAATTTATCAATACTTGGCCTTGATTTAAGTTATAAGACCTTCAGTGTGTCCTTAGCTAGCACTACAACAAATCCTGAGCCCAAGAGAAAACAAATATTTCACTATACGTTTACTTACTTGCTAAATAAAACTATCAATCTTCCAATTAAGTCATATAAAAAAAAAAAACTCCACATCACAGGCTCAAAATGATGCCTTACATTTGCTTACATTCTCTGACCATCAGGCAAAAGACCAAAACAAAAGAGAAACAAAGGGGGGAAAAAAATCTGCTTTTATGAAACCACAGCCTGCATGGTCTAAATTTTTTACTGGAACAGTGACTTAAACCAGTCATTCAATTTCATTTTAACCATTAGCAGATGAATTTTCCTATCTAACTAACCACTTAATTAACTAGTCATTTCAGCACCACTCGTACCCCGTGACCTGAAATGACTTCACCGTCACTTTATCCCAGCACGGTAACACAACCTCCGAGCACCAAATTTTGACAAAATCCAAACAAGACCTTAAAAATAGCTTATGATGTCTTCCAAGCAAAATAACCGTGCCTTGATAAAAATCTTTCCCGACATGTAACATCAAGTTTTTTGTACAGTTTGTACCTCTGCAGTGGAATCTGCATATTTTACTGCCAAACTTTGATACTGCGTGGGTCAAATCCCAACCTGCAACGATATCTCCCATAACTCCCACATACCTGCAAAGATAATCTCATGTGACGCACACATATGTTCAAGTCACACTGAATCCATAGTAGTGACTGAGGGATACCTTTGTAGCCTCGGAGGAGAATGCATTGTTGTGCTTGAAAGACTCAAGTTCTCACATTACTAATGGCCTGACAAGTGCAGTTTGAGATGTGATACTGATACACGTCCCGTGGGCCCGGGTGACCCGGAAAGTGTCAGAGTTGCCCCAGGAATGGGAATGAATGAATATTAGCAGCCACGGTCTTGAAGGAGAGATGTGACCTCCGCTGTAGATCATGCTAAAGTTAGTGGAGAAATAAATGACAGAGCAATGACAGGCGGGGTGCAAGTGATAATGAAGGCGAGGAACCATTTTGACCCCGAGATCCACATATACATGGGTGTTTGTAACTGAAAAACAAAATGATTTTACCTGTGGTATAAATAAGAAAACACTGCCTTATAAAACACAGCATCTAAAGACATAAGACAGTCTTCCCTGGGGTTAAGGCAGCTTCACTGTTTGCTACACAAACAGATGAAAGGATAGTGATGTAAATCTGTGCATCCTGCGAGGTGACCGCAGTCTTTCCCACATCAAAGCTGTATCGTAAGGAAAATGCTGTGCTCGTTTATAGTACATGTTACATCCACCATTACTGACAGCAGATAGTTGTCCTCTGGCCGCGTGCTCGCTTCGTCATAAAAAAACTTTTTGCTACCTCTCAGACCTCAAACCTCCGTGAACTTCTCAGCTACTTGTGGTCGTGATTCATATAGTGAGTCACATTTCGGCTCGTTTGAAGTCCGGTTACGGAGCCAAAACACACAAAGAAAAGTGAAAAACAGATTTTTAGCAGCGAACACTTTGCATCTTTAGGTTTAACCTAAGGTGTGCACAACAAATTAGTTAATGGGATAAGAGCACACGTCTTGACACGGGAGCGCTCTTCAGCTAGTACATTAACTTATTCGGGACGAGACCTCTCTGATAAACTTGTTGCTTATAATGAGCGTGTTAACTAACTATAGTTATGTCTCCATAGTTGTCTATCAAACAGGCAGCCAATGTCTTAAACTACTAGAGCAGCTAGCAAACGCGAGCTACAAGCTAACGTCAGTCGAGAAAAGTAGTTAGCCAGCTAGCATTAGTTCACTATCGTTAATTTACTTGTCCTTACCTTTTTCCTGGTTAAAGGATATTATTTCCTCCTCCTTCGGGTTGGAAACTTGGGTTATTATGGACATGTGGTCCATTTAGGCGGGTGGTTATTCCTGTTTTGTTTCCCACAATGTTATTCGTCGCGCTTGTTTCGTTTGCTAGCTACTGTTAGCTAGCTGTTTAAGACGAGGATGACCAGCCAGCCCACAAAGCCAGGCGACCGTCCGGGGCGAAGTGTTGTGGCAGCGGTGGTAGCCAGCCAGCTAGCACGGTGGTGAATGGAAGCCAGTGAATGGCTGTCATTTATGACTCTCCGCAAAATATCATCGCTGCAAACAAGTATTTTTTGTGAGCGACACCGATAGCGTGTATGGCTAAAAAAAAGAAAACAAAACCAGCCGACGTTGAATTGCTAACTAGCTGAAGTTAGCAAGTAGCGTAGGTTAGCGAGTTAGCTGTGAAGCACCGAACATCCAAAATGTGAGGCCGTGTCTGGAACAACGCTGAAAACACAAGGAAGCCCGTCGGAAGGTTGTCCAAAAAACATGCACCAAACGCAAGTTGTTCAACATTAAAGTTCTCTAACACTTTTTAGGCAAACAGTTCATATCTGCTGGCCCTACATTCCCCGTGCAACATGGAGGCTTTATGTATTTTGAGTTGCATCTGAAGCGGGGGCACACGGAGTGGGAGGGGGCGGTTTGTTTCTCTGATGGATCCTCTCAGGCAGGCAGCGCAAAGTCAGCCGCACTACATTGCTCAACCCATGCAGCTGGCTGGACGCGGCTTTCTCAAGCTTCCTCTCCTCTGTAATTACTGTTGCTCTCACGCAACAAATTATAGCTCTTTATTATTAGCATACAAAGAATAAATTCAAACATAATACACTTTGTGTAGCTGAATATGCGAACCCTATAGCTATGGCTGTAACATGCTGCCGAGGGAAACAACAGCCTGTTTAACAATCCGAGCAAATAGTTGTCAGTAATCCAAAACCCTTTGGTGTGAGTGCTCTGTCTCCGTCTGCGGCTAATGTGAACAAGCCGAGAGCGCCACCTAGTGTCTAAATTAGGGTAATGCTCTCATGTTAAGCTGCATTCATAATGATTATATATACAGTACACTGCCTGCATTTGTATTCAATCACATCAGCCGCAGTATCGGCAGGTTTGGATGAGCCATGGAGCCAAATGTTAGGTTTATTTTGTCTGTGTGTGTGTCTGAAGACAGAGAGTGCTGGTAAGATGATATTTTCTCACACAACTGCTTCTAACTAAGGACTTCAAAACACAGAAAAAAAACCCCAAAAAACCCCACCAGATTTATCAGATATTATTGTGATTTTACAATGTGGTAGTCTATTCTGATACGACAGAGCAAATATAAAGACAAAACACAAAACCTACTTCACCCAGAAACTTTATTTAATGATTTGCGGCAGCGTTTGTAATTGTTCAAGTCATATTTCATTCACATTATGTGATATTTACATATTCTTCCTCTCAATCCACTGCATCTTTGATTGGAGACTGTAGATGCTACTATTGATGGATGCAACTCCTTTCCTTCCCCATGTTTAACCATTGTCCCAGAGTGTGTTTTATGCTCTCCAGTAAGGTCTGATGGGCTCGGTGTGGACCACCCCTCACTGCGGTGCAGTAGTGAAGGATAAATATATCCCCCTTCCACCTCCTCCTCCTCCTCCTCCTCCTTTCGTTGAGTCCGCAACATCCTGACTGGCCGAGGCTGGTGATCGCAGGCAGCGGCAGCGGCAAGCCCCCCTCAAGACGGATGAATTAGACAACCTGCTGAAAACCACCGCCACCCCCTTTTTTTCTTTCTTTTATTTATTTGATATAGTGAAGAGTCGGGCTGTAAACACTGCCGCCCTCATCTTGAGTGTGAAGCGGATACAAGGTTAGTAAAAACATACTCTTTTATTTGTACAAAGGGTTAAATATAACAGTAAGGAGAGAAAATAAATCAATGTAAAGGCCTGTGTGTTTGCGGCTCTGTACGCAGTGTAACAGAAAACCTCAATTTGTATGCAGGACACTATGCAGGGGTCCTGCTTAGCCATGGTTACACTTTGGCATGGACACTTAGTGCAACTTTAACTTCAACTCAAAGTGCGCGACATGAGCCTGGCGCGCGCGCGCGCGCACACACACACACACACACACAAACAACCAGGTATAAGTGCGTTATTCTCCACTGGAAAGTAACTGTCTGTCTGTTTTCTCACTCCGATGCACCATTCTTGGTCATTCCAGTCGGTGCTAAATATTCTGTGAAGTGAGTCCCCAGCGCCTCTCAGATCACATAGCACTGCAGCTGCCCTGCTGTATAGCAGACCAACTGCAAGAGCTATAATAGGAAGGAGAGGTAGGGTTGCGCAGCTGACGATGCTGATTCCGAGGAGCCAAAGCTCTGCAGTACTATTTAAGTCACTGCCCTGTCGATCCTAAAGGCTTATTAGTAAAATGCCACCTCTTTAAAACACCTTGGTCTTTAACGGGCATGAAGAACATGTACTTGTTGGTGCTGGCACAGAGAATATTACTTTAACCACCATTAGGCGTTTATATGGAGGCATAAATGAAGGCATTATGTTGTTGTTGCACTTGACTGTGTTGTAAAATGTTTAATTCTGAATTGATAAATTGAACACTCAAGATTTGTCTTATTAGTGACAGTGTTTCTAAGACAAATCTGTCACATTAATGTCTCAGATCTGACTAAAAAAAGCAACCATCGCCCACAAATCAACCTCAAAACACTGAATCAATAAACCTTGGTAAATCCTTAAACCCTCGTTTCTTATGTGTCTGTTTTTACTTCATACTCACGCCGCTTGCCTTCAGTCAGATCTAATATTGTGTTGGCTGATTGCTTTTCAACCTGTTAGGCTTCCAGTGTGCAGATTCACCATGGGGATCAAGGCTGCCCTCCCCAGATATGAGCTGTATCTCTACACAGCTGTACTCGGCGTGGCATTGATATGGGCAGGCAGTTGGATATTTGAAGCTTCAAGCGGTGAGTGTACGACATGTCACGAGACATCTGAAGCACATACACTCTTGTAACTCAGAGTGGGTTCAAAATCAGTAACACAAATAGTAGAGCTCATTAAAGTTCACTGAAATCCATGCATATTTATTAAAGTCAGAGAGAATGGGTACTTTTCAAGTTGCACTGTAGCCATATGAGTAAAAAAACAACACTCCAGTCACCAACTGTCATGTAATAAAGGGAATTTTCTATTAAAATCCACTTAAAAAAACAACACCCCTACCTATAATACTGCTCTATTAAGACTCAAACTGCCAGTTAATTTAGCAAATTAAAAGAGACTCCTTCTCCCCTAAGGAATTCCTGCACGTTTCTATTAATATGAAGACAATTTAATGATGCTCTAATTACTTTTGTAATTATTTTCCTGATGGAGATATTTCAGACTCAGTTACACTGAGCCAACAAATCCCTAAACCTATAAATATAGGATAAGATATACAGCCAAATGTTTGCGTGTATTCAGACAGTAAAATACTGAAACTCTCCTCCCAACACACGGATCTGAATGGACTGAGTGTAATCCAGTGAGTGGTACTGTCTGTCACAGACTGTGCAGTCAGGGCAGAGTCGTGCTGTCAGTCATCTTTTTGTCTTGATTCTTTCGTACTTACTATCTGACTCTTGAACTTTTTGGCTGCTCCATTTGTGGGCATTTACACAGCTCAGGTCTGCGTGCTACAGTAGCACTGTATACTCATAATAGAAGCCTGGCTGTGTTCCCAGAAGCAAGAGGCTTTCCCTGACTGACCCTCACATTTTGATATCCTTTTTCATGGCCATTAGTGTAATCAGGAAAAGCTGTAAGAGCTACTGTGCAGGGAGTGCCTGCCAATAGCATTTTTTCTGTACTGAATGTTTCAACATCTCTGCCATGATTCTGACTATTATCACACATATTTTTATTATTTTTCATCATTTCTGTGTTAGCATTTGGTTCAGGTTATGCAGTGAACTAATCTCCTACAACCAGATTATGACTGCATGAGTGTAGATGTCAGCCTCAAAAATAGAAAAGATTTGCTATGAGTGCATTATGTAATATTTGATGTCAGCAAATGGACCGAATGTGCTCTCACACCTTAAATTCACTGTGAATAATCAATTACACTAAAGCTGCTCAGATCTGGACTCTTACAGGTCATTTTTCTTAAGATCATTCTTTTATTTTACATACTCTCCAAAAATAAAGCTGCTTAAGCGCTCCTCAACCTAGAAATATTGCCATGAGTTGACATTTTAATACTTTATTGATTGAACACTCTTTCACTTCACAATTGTTTGGTGAATATCCTGTATGATGTGTCCTTTGTTCAGAGAATGTAAACAGAAAGGCCTTTAAAGAAAGTGTGAAACCAGGATGGCATTACTTTGGCAGGAAAATGGTAAGTTACTCATAAATAATCCGTTCATGTATCCCATTGTGTTCTGTAATCGGATTTATATGATGATGTCAACAGAGAGTGGTTGTCATGTATTATTAATGTATCTTCTTCCTTTGCCACAGGATGTTGCGGACTTCGAATGGATGATGTGGTTTACTACATTCCGCAATCATATCCTTTTTGCTCTCACCGGTCACGTTATCTTTGCCAAGATATTTTCCCTGCTAGTTCCAAAGGTGCGTGCATGCATGTGAATGTCCATTAGCTAGCCTTGCAATTGCACACACGTATAATAGCATCTCTATTATTGTGTGTTTATGTATCTATGCATTGTATATGTACACATGTGTGTGTGTGTGTGTGTGTGTGTGTGTGTGTGTGTGTTTGTGTTTGCACGTGTGTATGAACTCAAGCTTTGCTCCACTTGAGAACATACATTGATTTTATTTGGTATAAACATTAAATCCAAGGCTATATTGTGCTGATGTAAATTGTTAGGCCTTGAGCTGTACAAGTTATTCAATTCTATTCTATCCTATTCTATAGAGCAAAAATAATTTGTCATACTTGTCATATTTGTACCCCAAGGTCCAACACTCTAGTGACTTGATGCATGGGCATGAGTTGCATTCGTTTGACGCTGTCTGTTGAGTGTACCAATGTTTCTTTCCTGCAAATATATTGACATATTTAAAATAGTTCAATATGTTTGAAACATGTTTTCTGTCTTGTTTCATGCTTGCAATGAAGATTGGTATAGATGGATGTAAGGTAACATTAATAAACTTGTGAATTTTATAACCTTTGTCACGTGTTTCATTTAAACCATCAATACATGGACAGTAGATTTGTGTTTTGTCATCACAAAATTTAATGTTTACATCCTAAATTATATCCATCCTTGTCGATACAACCGTGTTTTTGTACTAACACCACTCATGTGTGTTGCATTAAATTTTGAATAGCATTAAAGAATCCTGTCATGACGTCACACTGACGCTGGCTCCTCTTTACCCACAGCACAGATCCTTGATCTTTGGTTTGTACGGTGGTTTGGCAGTCCTGGTCACGATGGGCTGGACCTTCATGGCTCTGGTTCTGTCTCACTGCATCATACTCTACAGCGTTGCCCTCGTCAAGAGCAGGTGGATGTGCTTTGCAGCCGGCCTGGCCACACTGGCTTCCATCAAGCTGGAGCCCTATAACTCCTGGCAGGTGAGTGGGTGGGTCCACGGCTTAGGTTCAATACTCTGTTGCCTGATATCGGATGAGCTGTGGGAAGATAAAGGAGATGTCTGTCTTTTGGTCTTATGAACTTTATAGACGAAGAGAAGGATCTTAAAGTCAGTTTTGTAATGAACAGGCAGCCAGTGGAAATGTCTGAGAACTAAAGTGATGTAATTTAATTTTTTTTGTAGATTGAATGAGCTCAAGGCGTTGCATGGCTCTTACAGGAAGCCAAGTGAAAAAAACAATGCAGTAAGATGGAAAAGACTGTGCAGTGAGGTTAAACAGTGCACTTTAAATTACAATCTAAATTGTGGAAATCCTTGAAATATGCTTGAAAAAAAAATAAAAAAATAACATAATAAATAATAACAATAAAGAAAGAAAGAAATGAAAGAAAACGTGATACAACATGACAGATACATGACCACAGATATCAGATAACATTACATTATTATTGTGCACAATAATAATGCAATACTAATACTAATGCTAATACTATAAATTAAATTTAAGAGAAATATAATTACAATTGAATTAAATTAAATATAGTTGAATTAAATATAATTGAATGTAATTTTAGATATTTTCGTATTTCTTCTAATGTAGTGATAATAATAACAATAATAATTTTAAATCGTAATCTTGGATTTGCACTGTAAGTCCTCTAAATCGTTTTAATATATATAATATACTTTTCTTTTTAATTGTTCTTTTTCTTTGTTCTTGCTTTTAACTGTGTGTTTTAATTTGTTCTTTTTAAATGCTCTGTTTTTATGTAAAGCACATTGAGTTGCCTCTTGGTATGAAATGCGCTATATAAATAAAAATGCCTTGCCTTGCCTTGCCTTGCCTAAAGAACATATAATATAATATATGCAGGTGTATTGTTGTGCTTGTTTCAAATACATTGGGTAGTTCATATGCATGATGATATTGTTTGAGTCTCAGAATAACTCTGACTCCTTCTTTAGGAATCCTTGGTGACCGGCTCTTTTGACCTGCAAGACATTCTGTTCTATGGAGGCTGCGGCTTCAGCATCATACGCTGTATGAGCTTCGCATTGGAGAACTGTGACAAGAAAGACGGCAACTTCACATTCTCTGACCTGCTAAAATACAACTTCTACCTCCCCTTCTTCTTCTTTGGACCTATCATGACTTTCGACAGGTATCATGCCCAGGTGAGGATTTAAAATTCAACTGAAAGTGGTGGCCGACTGGAGGATAAATGAACAAAAGTGAAAAGTGAGAAGCAATCTGAGATGTGACAGCAGTTATTTAGCCATCACTCATGAATGTTCATTGTACTAGAAGACTCCTGAAGGCTCATGTAATACCCACACATAATAGCATGTGTTTATATAACTAAATTTAAAACAACTGTTAGAGACAGAAAACAAAGATTGTAGGACTATGAACACTCCACATAGCTTACAATCTAAATCAAATACTGATGCTATATTTTATATTTTAATTTACTGTATTCTAAATACATATAAATGTAAAAACTTTTGAGCCCTATCTGGTACTACTAATACTACTGTTGTATCTTAAGGAATAATCATTGAATGTGTCACTTACTAGACCATATCTCTCCTATTGTATATGATATCCTGGGATGGTCTTATAATTTTACAAAATAATGATGTCTTGTTCACAAAACCTTTGTGAATCCACAGGCAAACAACACCCAGCTGACCCGCAAGGAAAGGGAGATGTGGAACATCACTACGAAGGCCTTGTTGCATCTGGGAGTTATTCTGATGGTGGACGTCTTCTTCCACTACCTCTACATCTTGACAATCCCCAGTGACATGAAGCTGGTCACCAAGCTTTCTGACTGGTGTCTGGGTGAGTTATTTATACAGTATGACAGTCATTATGACTGGCCCACATTCAGTATTCACTAAAGGGCTACAACTATGAATGCACCTGTAGGAAACTTGCTTTGTTTCCATATGTGCCTCTGCAGCTGGTCTGGCTTATTCCAACCTGGTGTATGACTGGGTGAAAGCAGCCATGATGTTTGGTGTCATCAACACTGTGGCTACACTGGACCACCTGGACCCGCCTCAGCCTCCCAAGTGTATCACCATGCTCTACGTCTTCGCTGAGACGTACGTGTGACTTGCACCAGTTGTGTGCAATCTTAAGAAATCATTGTGTAGTGTCCTTGTTGACAATGCTGAACTGTAAAATTGTGCAAAAATATTTACATGGAAAATGTCTGTCTTTTTAGGCACTTTGACAGAGGCATCAATGACTGGCTGTGCAAGTGAGTGTTTAAGTGTAAAATCCTGTGTTTAAATGACAGAAACTATAGTCCAGTGGACGATTGATCTTTAATCTGACTTGTAATTTTACAGGTATGTTTATGACTATATTGGTGGGGATCACGATAAAATTTTCAAGGAGTTCCTGGCAACCTTCTGCACTTTTGCTATCACTACCTTGTGGCTGGGTCCATGTGAGTTGGTTTATATCTGGTCCTTCTTCAACTGCTTCGGCCTCAACTTTGAGCTGTGGGTGGCCAAGTTCTTCTCCCTTCCACCATTTTCTACCATAGAGGTGAGAAACTACTCTTTTTTTTTTAACCCATCAATATATGGAAGTATGCAACGTGTAATTTTGTGTCATTTCCTTCAATGTACTTGTGGCTACTGTGTCTAGGGTGCAATGGGTGAAGCCATGTCACGCAGGATCCGGGGTGTGTTCAATGCTGCCAACTTCTGGGCCATTGTCCTCTACAACATTCTCTCCCTGAACAATTTGGAGTTTGCCAAACTGGTGGGAAGACGACTGATTGTCAAAGGTAGGAAACAACAAGGGTATATTATATAAAATTAAACTTGAAGGCTTTTCTGTCAGCTCTTGTCAAAGCGAGAACAACACAGACAGACATCAAAAGCAACAGAATCTCAAGGGGCGCCATTCCTCCAGATATCACATTACTTAACATCCTCTTTGTTGCTTTTTTTACTTAGAATAAAAGAATCTGAGCCACAAAGCAGTGGGGGTTGTTTAGAGGATTATCTCCAGTCAAACCTCTACAGAGCACAATGACAGCTGCATTCCTTTAAAGTCATACTTTTCTGTTCTCATTTCATCTCCTTTCCCCCTTTCCTTTCCTCTTTCTTTCCTTCTTTGTGTCTCTTCCAGGTTTTCCTATGTCCACCCTCTCAGTGTTACTTGTGACCTACTGTGGTGTGCAGCTGATCAAAGAAAGGGAGAGACGACAAGCTCTGCTGGACGATCCGGAGCCGGTGAAGGCAGTAGATGGTGGCAAAGAAAAAGCAGAATAAAACAGGAAGGACAGGAAAACTGACTTTCACAGACTTCATGGTCAACGGCCCCCCTCACATTGTTCCGTCCTCGGCCTTGTGAACTGCAACGAAACCAGACCGTAACAGCCAGTCACCACTTATAATGTTCACATGCCTCCACAAGTTTTTGCTCGTGTTTGTCAGAATCGAGGCAATTTTTTGAACTGTGAAATGTCCTCAAGTGCACTTGCTGTAGATAATCGCCACATCCTTTGGCACAAACCCACCAATGGTGCATTTTGTATTTGTATTTTATCTGAACAAAAGATTGTTTAGCAAATGATAGGCTTGCCAAATATTTATTAGCTATAACTAATAGTATATATAAGGACATGCAGTATTGTATTGGAACAACTACTTTTCTCTCTGTGGTTGTCTCTTGTGTTCATATTTGATTTCTCTCAGATTTGGACATATCAAATTATATCATTGTCAATACGATTGTTTTTAGTCAGACCTTAAGTTTGCCTTAGACGCCTTAGTTCCTAATCATCACAATGTTTAACCACACTGAAAGGGTTAAAAACTTGAAATCAAGGTGCAACAGATGGAGTGCAATGGAGAAAAATAAACAAAGGGTTCTGTGGGCAGATTGCAGCAGATTGTAATGTATATTTGCTCTACTGTCACTAAGCAAAAATACACAATGTATAGGATAGCCTATATTAATGTTTACTGAGAATGTATTAGACCTCTGATAATGTTGAATGATTGAATGTAGTTCAACCATCCAGAGTTAGCTTTACTCTGCCAACATGTCATCTACATGAAGTTACTGTAGGTGTGACCTTTTGGGCATATCTTCCCTCCGCCCTCTTTTACATGATCCAGGCCCTCACTTCACTATGAAAGGCAATGGGCCTGGCAGTGAGTGAACGTGGGTCAGTCTTATCCTGCCTGTCACCAAAACCTGCTGTCTGTCTTCAGTGCAGAAGACATTGAGAGTTTATGCAGATTGTAATGCCTTTTCTCCTTGAAGGGTTTTTATTCAAAGGTGTTTGTTTCAAACGTTTGACTTGAAATAAAGTTTTGTTTCATCAAAAACTGACATTAGTAACAGCTATGAGATTTCTTACAGTATGGGGATTAAAATGGATGTATTGGTGTGTGCTTGGATGGATAAGCACAGCATGTATTAAAACATTTTAACAATTTAATTGTGTTTAAATCAATGGAAATGCTTTAGTTCTACTAAGACTGTGTTGGGTTTTCTTTGTATAATAGTATAGTCATCTATCACCACAAGATGGCCCAGTTTGACCAAAGTTGATCAGTGACTCTTATTAGTACATGTATGACTACATTATAAATGATAAAATAAAAAATAAAAAAACATTAAATGCCTACAAATCACAAAAGTAAAAGAACTGGTGTGAATAATAAAATTAATGATGGCTGATGATGGTTATATTTTAGTGTCCTAGTATTGCATGCTGCTGATGCATGCTGAATCACTGTCACACTGTCATGACTAACTGGGGCAGTTATATATATGACAGTCAGATGTAACAGGGCCATTGTTAATGTTAATAGTAACACCTGTGCTTTTACTACTATGAGTCAATATGTCTGCTGGGGGAAAAAAAGTCCTATTCTTGCTTGTGCACATTGTTTGGTGACGTCATGTTTTTTAACCTGAGCAGAAAACTAATGTGCCAGAATAATTCAAACAACCTCCGTGGGTCTGCAGTGCCTTTAGTATCCAAATCCAAACTTTAGAAAATTGAGAAAATTAATTGTGTTTTTTTCCTCAAATGTAGGAAGAACATATCAGGCATTATTGCAGGATATACACAGGTGTAATTAATTATTATTATTATTTATTATAATAATTAATCATCTTGGATCCTGGCTTACTGATGTGGCACTACTGCCACAGTGAAATGTTGCAGGGCCTTTTTTTAATGTTATTAGTTTCACCTATGCTTTTATTGCTATGACAAGTTGTAACACACTCTTTATACCCTCAATGTTCATTCAATACTTCACCAAAAAGACAAGGTTTTTAGTACAAATTGCTTTAGATACTAATTTAGACAACATGACACAAACACTTTTAAGTATTTTAAAGAACCGTTGAAACTTCAAATCAGTAAAACACTAAGACAAAAAGTAGAAAAATAGATTTAATAGATATTATCCTGAAGTTATTTTGTGATTATGATACAATTCATTTAAAATTATTTTGAACATAAAATCATTAAATGATCTCCATCCAATTCATATTGTATCATAGAATTGAATGACTGAATGAACAGTAAACCTCAAAATAGCAACAGTAGTAAGCCTTGGCCACAGGTGACAGATCACCTCAGCTGATACCACTCCTAAGTTCAGACATTTTTGTTGGCATTGGCCTTGTCATATCCTTTAAGTAAACCAAAGAGGAAACATTTGATTAAATCAATGATCAGAATTACAAGCGACAAAAATATTCCCTGTATATGAATGAGTGAAAGTAGTGGACTCTGTTCCCCCCCTTGCTTCCTATTTTATTTTCAAATGGGGAATATTGACCTGCCATTTGTATATCACTCTATAGTAGTATTACACATACTATATGACATGTTAACAAGAATCATTATCTTAATTAATACCAAATATAATGAATGATAAGAACAGTTTGATTTATCTGAAAGAAGATTCATTCCATAATGAACCATTTTGTATGGACCTTGCGTTTTAATTATATTAACTTAAACAATTATACATAAATGTATAATTCACTATTTAATTACACACACTGAAACAGACAATTTCATAAATTTTTATCTTTGTTTTTGTAAAAAAAAACCCACTAACAATAAGCATATAATACCTTAAATAATAATTAAATGCACCTATGTCAAGTGATGTGGTGTATGTATATTGAAGTGTGTGACATGAATAAACATTAGATTTAAATGTTGCCCCAGTGCTTTGTGGGTTTTTGCTAGTGTAAAAGGAGGATTATTATGTAACATACTACTCTTCTAGAAACAACTGTTACCTATGCATAGTATACTGCAGTAATTAGACCCAGTCAGGCTGCCTGGTGAGATGTTCTGCTGGATTTAACATGCTGTCACCCCCGAGCTTAGTCATTCAGCTGTTTGTGGGGGTCTGTATGGTGCAGGCGTGGATAGGACCTCTTCCCTGTCCACCAAAATGGATTCCTCAGCTTTGTGAGGGTTGTGTCTATAAATACCTCTGACTTACAGGCTGACTGACAGCCACAGACAGCTGCAGCCACCAGCCAACCAACCCGTGGAGACTATTCACAGCAATCTGAACAGCCTCGTGAACACTGACAGTCTCTGACTGCTCTGTTGTTGGTAGTAAGTAGGGTGTCCACGAAACCCAACCAGGACAAGGAGACCGAACAAAATGGCTGCCCTGACTATAGACCCGGTGGAGCAGCCCCGGATGTACCAACAGACTCTGCTTCAGGACGGACTGTGTGATCTCTTGGAGAACGACAAGTTTGTGGACTGTGTCCTCAAAATTCAGGACAAGGAGTTCCCCTGCCATCGCTTGGTTTTGGCAGCTAGCAGCCCCTTCTTCAAGGCCATGTTCTTGTCTGACTTGGAGGAGAGCAAGAAGCGAGAGATTGTCCTCAAAGATGTGGAACCAGGCGTTATGGGGATGATTCTGCGCTACTTATACACCTCGGACATTAATCTGACAGAACAGAATGTCCAGGATATCTTCATGGTTGCTAACATGTACCAAATCCCCTCCATCTTCTCTGTATGTGTGTCCTACCTCCAAGAAAAGTTGGTGCTGGGAAACTGCTTGGCTATCTTCAGGCTAGGACTTCTACTGGATTGTCCCAGGCTTGCTCTTACTGCTAGGGACTTCATCTGTGAACGCTACCAGGTTGTTGTCAGGGACCAGGACTTTCTGCAGCTGGGCCCAAGCGAGCTGGCCATTATCATCACCTCAGACGCCCTTAACATTGAGCGGGAGGAGTTGGTGTTTGAATCCCTGATGGACTGGATCAGACATGATGAGACAAACCGTCTTAAGGACCTGCCAGAGCTGTTGCACTGCGTCCGTTTCAGGCTCATACCTTTGGATTACTTCAAAGAGAAAGTAGAGCGTCACCAGTACCTACGATTCAGCCAGGAGATCAAGAAGGATCTGGAACTTGTCAAGGATGCTCATAAAGGGCGTCTACCAAAGCCTAGGAAGCCCAGCAGTGATGGGGCAAAGGGGGGAGAAGGAAGTGATGAGGAGGATGAAGATGAGGAAGGGTACCTGCCTGGTATACTTAACAACAACCCTCGCTTTGGGATGTTTGAGATGGACTTGATACTTATGATCAGTGACACAGGGACTGTGGCCTATGACCCCGTAGGAAATGAATGCTTTGTGGTCTCAGAGTCTACAGAAATTCCCAAGAACCACTGCAGCCTGGTGACGGATCAGAACCAGGTGTTTGTTGTTGGAGGAATGCTCTACAACGAGGAGGATAAAGATGAACCATTCAGCTCGTACTTCCTACAGGTAGTGTATCAGTGATGATGACCCTTCCTATAAAATAAAAAGAATGGTTTAAACCTGTATCTATACTGCATTATTGTGCCTCTCATTGCTAACATATGATTCTTTCCATCCCCAGTTTGACCCAGTAAGTTCAGAATGGTTAGGTATGCCCTCACAACCCAATCCTCGCTGTCTGTTTGGCCTGACTGAAGCTGAAAACTCCATCTTTGTTGTTGGGGGAAAGGAACTGAAGGAAGGTGAACATGCCCTGGATTCAGTCATGATCTATGACAGACAGTAAGTGTGGATACTAAATTTAATATGAAGCGTAACTAACAACAGTCAATTTTTCTTCCATTAACTGAATGAAAACTATTGCTATTGCAAGGGAGGTCTATTCTGAAAATGTATGTTGCTCGCTAATAGTATATTCAGATAGTCAGTAATTCCCATTCAACCATCTCTCTCAGTCATTACTTTTGTTTCCCAAGATATAGTAATTGCTATGAAACGCCAGATAAAAGGAGGATTTCATCACTCTCCTGTGAAAACCATGTATCCTCATGAAAAACAGCCCTGTTTTTTATTTTCAGCATTTTGTTGATGTGTGAGTCTGTAGATTCACCATTATCATCTATAAGGTCAAATAATAATAACTCTTTTGTACGCAGGTCTTTCAAATGGGGAGAGTCTGACCCTCTGCCTTATGAAGTATATGGCCATGGAACTGTCTCATACAAAGGCCTTGTTTATGTCATCGGAGGAAAGTCTGAAAGCAAGTAAGTGGCATTGTACACATCATGACTCTATTTTCACAATGTGGCTCCATCATTTGATTCCTCGATTGATGCCTGTGTATAAAGCACCCAGTTTATGACATTGAGTTCATTTTTAAATGGGTAGTTGGGTAGTAGAGCAGCCAGTGCTCTCTCAGTTTAAAAGGAGCAGACAAAAGCCCTGCCAAAGAAGTAGTGCAAAGCACAGCCATGGACATGGTCAGCAGAAAAATGCTTTTAGCCACATAAAAAAAAAAGGCCCACCTAAAAAAATCAATATCCGTTTAAGTGCACACTATAGTGAGCATATTGTCACTGCTTTACCTTGCCACCAGATCTGCAGTGTAATACCTGCAGGAATTTGTAAGTTCTACGGTTGATACAATGTAGTGTCAGTGGAAAGGGCTGTCTGACGGCAAGGTAAACAAAATGCTCACTATACTGTACACTTAAAGAAATACTGTATACAGCTAAAACATGTTTTTTTGTCCACAGCAGTGGTTTGTTCTGCTTCTGTGCCACCACTCCTCCCTGCTTCTCCAAACTGGGAGCATGCTGACCGCTTCAAAAAACACAAACTTTCTCTTTATGGTATTATAATTAATTCTAGTTTTGCTCTATTACTCATTTTGTAACTGCAGGTATCGCTTTATTTATCATGGAGAATTTGACATTAAGGAACTGAACCAAACAGTATTTAAAGTGGTACTCCAGTGATTTAGTATTGCACATCTGTAAAACTGGGGAACTCACAAGAGACAATGGTTAAAAATTGAGGCAGCAGAGGCTGAAATATCCTGACTTCAACTCTCTAGTATGATCCAGGTTCCAAAAACACACAATCTACTACTACTACTACACTTCCCATAATGCAGCAGTATCTTTCATTAGATCCTTCCTGCCTCCCAAATGCTCCCTTCTTTAAACGCCACTCCTCCAGTTGATAATGTTTTCTGTGAAAAGATTTAAAGTCCAAACCAACTCTGATGTCATCATTATACATCAATCTTAATGTGACTATGTTTACAGGATGAGTAGTGGTCCTTGTGATGAATAAACTGATCTTGTGTCTTATGCAGGAAATGCATGAGAAGAGTGTGTGTCTACAACCCCACTAAGTTTGAGTGGAAGGACCTGGCTCCCATGAAGACGGCCCGTGCCCTGTTTGGTATCACCATCCACAAAGACCAGATCTTTGTGGTGACGGGGGTCACAGACACAGGCCTCACCAGTTCTGTGGAAGTCTACGACATCGCCATGAACAAGTGAGGCAGCTGTTTTTTTATATGACCCACTTTACCTCATTGTTATGAGGTGAAGCATCTGCTCACAGTAGTGAAATGACTCACCGAGCGTGATAGCAGATCATTAGGTCATAAAATAGCACTTGTCCTGCTGTTGGTATGTCACAATAATATAGCAGCTTATTTAACACTGTTGAAAATTTCACTGTTTGTGTGTGGGGGTCTTTGTCCGGTTTGTCCTACAGGTGGTCAGACTTCACAGAATTCCCTCAGGAGCGTAGCTCTCTCAGTCTGCTCTCGATAGGAGGTTTTCTGTATGCTTTGGGGGGCTTTGCCATGATGCCCACTGAAACCAGTGAGGAGCCCGTCCCAACAGAGATGACTGACATCTGGAGGTGAGAGCCCCCTTCATTCATTATAATGTGGTTCTGATTTTGATTGAAAGATTACATCCTACAGTTAAAATGACACAGTACCTCCCTGATTTGGCCAGTTACAATATTTGAATTGAACATATTTGGAAACAGCAAAGAAACATCTGACTGACTTCAGAAACATCACACTTTGCCCAAAGAAATCCCAAGAAAAAGCACTGTTTCTTTTCAATAACTGTCAAGGACAAGTCTGATAATATTCTCTGTTTAGAGGATGAAGCTCTATTCACACTCTCTCATGCACCAAATGTGTATCAAACCACAGCTGAAAATAGACCACCCTCTCCCAAATGCACTATTGTCTCCTGTTTATATAATGTCTAAAAACCATGACTACAGTGCCTATCGGTTTTAGGGAATTATTGATTCTTATTTAGAAAATATTCTGACCTACTTTTAAGATGTACAGTACATCTATAGTGGGAACAAATGGGATTTGGGCTGAGTGCCACATATTATTGGGATTATTAAGAAGTATTGGGAGATGGGCTAATGCATTTTGGTCTTTTAATGACAATTTGTTGACAAAAACAAAAAAATAGAATAAGACTAGATTCATGATATATTACAGTAATGGCTAATAATAAATGGACTGTACTTATATAGCGCATTTCTAGTCTTCCGACCATTCAAGATGCTTTTACACTACATATCTCATTCACCCATCCATACACACATTCGTACACTGACAGCACTGACTGCCATGCAAGGTGCTGACTGCTCATCAGAAAGGAGCATTCATCACATTCAACACATTGATGCACTGATGACACAGCCTTTAGGAACAATTATGGTTCAGCCCAAGGACCCACTCTGCCTTTCTGAGCCGCAGCCATCCGAAATAATGTGTCTTTCCTGCTATGGCAAATGTCATATCATCATCATATCAAAATGTATGCTATGAAAAAGCTCTATTTCTATACATATCCAATATACTGTGAGTTGGAAATTGGGGGGAAAATAATTGATTTCTTTGACTTTTCTGTTCTTTCCCTGTGCTATTATTTAGTAGCATCACCAAAAAGTCCCTTTGATGTCAAATGATTCTCTGTAAATGAAAGGCATTGAAATTACATTTGCTTTTATTATGGATTCTCTTTGTATCATGATGCTGTTAAGGTATCAATCACTAATATATTTATGTTTCATACAGATACGATGAACCAGAGAAGTGCTGGAATGGGATTTTGCGAGAGATTAGCTATGCAGAGGGAGCCACTATTCTTCCAGTGCGTCTCAACACTCTGCGCCTCACCAAGTTATAACTGAACTGTTGGTGGCATGAGGTTAATGACGTAAATGAGTGTACTCATTATGGACACTGGAACAAAATTGTTTTAGAAAATTGAATTATTGAATTTGGTTTCTGAAGATGAAGAAAGTGTTATGAATGTTTTATCTTAAGCTTTACAGCAGGGGGAGACAGACACATGATAAGTGTAAGTGAGGGTAGAGGTGAACACCATGAGTCAAATGTATTTTATAAAAAGCTCAAATGTGGATTTGTACATCTGTTTTTTGTTATATTATTTCATACATTTTCTTTATTACCTGTTTTCTTTATTTAAAACAGAAATAAAGATGTGAGTTGATTGTTTTGCTTTGAGTTATGACTCACAGTGTCCACAGTGCAAATGGTTTTATTCATCTTCATCTGACATTTTGTTCAATAACATCTTTACAGCTGATTCCACATGCTGTACAGCACACCATATTTACACAGACTATACATGGCAACAAATAAGAGACACTTTACTGACATTATTCAAATAGCATGTGAGGAACGCACAGTTTTAAATGTAAACATCGATTTCCAGTTGACACCTGAGCACTATAAGTCATAACCACAAACCACATCATAAACCACTTCTTTAACTGTATTTACAGTTTCACAGCATATACAACAGATGTGTGTGACAAGTCTGAGGTACTCTGAGTTAGTTTTGGTTTTACATACAACAAGAAAGAGAACTAAAGTAAACATCCAATTCTAAGAGGACACCCACGTGAAATGTGACGCTGTCACTGCCTGTACATATTAATATGTAATGTGTGAAAAAGTACTTTTATGCAGGAGATGGCTTCAAATAAATGTCTGAAAACATTATTAAACAGAGAGACAACAGAGAGTAACAGCCATCATGCATGGTGCCATTTAGCGTGATAAATCCTATCAAACAAGATTAAGAATCTACAGCCAAGCTAGCACAATGAGAATGCTAACATGTTTTTCAGAACATGTTCTAAAATCATCTTAGAGTAGCATGTTCGCATTTTAGTGCTAATTAGCACGCAGAGTTCAGCTGAGGCTCATGGGAATGTCATTTGCTGCTGTTTAGCCATAAATCAAAGTATTTGGGAAATCCCTTCCTGATAATGATGAACGTCTCGGCAACCTGTCAACTTCATTGTGGTTCCAGAGGAAAAGTAAGGGGATCATCAAAGTCATACCAAATTTCATGGTAATCTATCTAATAACTGTTGAGATATTTCAGTCTGGACTACTATAAACAGTATAATACAATAACATATTTATATAATCTCTAAATATAGAATAGAATAGAAAATTAACAATCAATACAGTGAAATGAACCGTTCATGTAATCCAGTTAATGTAAGTGAATCACTGTTGCCACACATTCATTCACAATGTTGTGTGCTGTGGACAAATAATTGAATACATGTGGTCCATTAGTTGCAGGAAAAGTAAAAATGAGCGTCTGCTGAGTGACTGTGCACTCAGACAAAACTAAAAGCCTCTGTAATGTCAGACAAATTTCACAAGCAGGAGCTTTAGTGTCTCCTCTGGAATGTTATCCGGCAGTAATTCAGCAGAGTGTATGCCCCGTATAAAACTGTCATAGACAGGATAGGAAGGTCCAGTATGTTGGCTATGCCATAGATCCCTCCTCAGTGACTACTGTTCACGTCAGCCTGACAATGTCATTAATGTTGTCACTATTGGTCCCCTAAGCAACGTGGGCCATTAGGTTAAGTGCATGTAGTCCCCTTGTGTAACACACCCTCTTAATAAACATCTTTCTTCTTATAGGACATGACTCATCTCAAGCTTGATCCATCTATTGCACAACATCAGATCGAAAACGCTGGGCTCATACAGATCTTTCTCCACCCTGCAGTCTTATAAAAGACCTAATGTTAATGTTGTCAGTAGCCTGTTCAGGTTGAGTCATCATGTGAGCTCAACAAGGCTTTACTACATGGTAGTAGGAACTAAGGTGTATTTGCCTATATATGTGTGACACCAGCCTTATGTAAATATTAGATCAGTCGACTGCCAATACAGTGAAAGTTCCTCACTGATCACAGCTACACTAGAACAGTCTGAAAATGGTCTTTGTTGTGATTTTTGGAAATTCATTCTTCATGTTAAGAAAATGATGTAACCTGTTTACTGAACAGGTGCTGTGTTCGAACGTGATTTAAGTCGTCTTTCCTCTCTGGCAAGGAAAAAACTGATCACTCGTCATTTTTGACAGGCGATGGAAAAGGTTACAATGAACAAATATTAGCTCAAGTACTAAAATGTCAAGTTGACGTTCGGTAACCAATATCATCTGCATTGCAACAGTGCATGTGAGCCACGCATTCAGTATGTAATGATAAAAACAAAGAGGGAAGTTCACTTTAGATGGCTTTCAGATGGCAGAGAGGTGCTCCTGACACTCAGATGCCCGGCGTGTTGTAGGGCTGCATTTTGTCAACATGGTGATCTGGGTGCTGAAGTTGTTGCCGTTGCTGCCTATGGAGGGCTGCTGATACTTTGTGTCAGCACCCAGGAACCTCTGCAGCATCCATCTGCGCCACTTACGCTTAATCTCCGCCTGCACCTGAAGGAGGTCAGCAAACAGGATGAAGAGGCAACGTTAAGAGGGTATGACACACAGGAGGGGGAGAGGAGATGAGACTTTGTGACTTAAAAGGACAGTAAACACACTAAAGAGCTGTTTTTGTTTAAAGTCACTTACCTCTCCGTTCAGAAAGCAGTACAAAACTGCAACAACAAAACCCTGAAGAAGAGAGAGAAGTAGATAAAACGTACCGCACAGTGAGAGCTGTACAGCTGGGGAAACACTCAAAATGTTTGTGTATGAATAATGACGGTAAGATTATGACTAACTTTAGGCTCAGACAGGAGGTCCATCACTTAGATCTCTGGGAAATTTTCCCAGGAGATATCATTCTGAGCTAAAATGGTTATAAATTAAGAACTCTTTCCATCACTAGATTTCCATCATTGCACTTGGCTCTCAGCGTTCACATTCAATTTAATACTCAGTAAATCAGCCTCCTCATTATTCAAGCACACAAAATTAAACATGTCAGATAAACAAAGCAATAATTTGCTTAATCTGACAAAATGTCTTCATGTTACCAAGCTATTTTCATTTCATGTAACTGAATGAAAGCTGTTTTTTTTTTTTTTTAATCTGGATAGCCAAAAAACACAAGACCAGAGGATCCTTACCAAGGAGAATGACTTTTGACTGGCAGGCAATTAGAAAGATAGCATACAAGTTCTCAATGATAATCATACGCCTGGGCGCCCTGGTAGCTCCCCTGGCAGAGCATGTGCCCAGGGTTCGGGCTGACCTCTGGCCCTTTGCTGCATTCCCTGATTCTCTCTCTCTCTCTTCTCTCCTCTGTCATTCCTTAGCTGCTACTTTCAAAATAAAGCCCCAAAAGTATATCTGTTAAAAAAGTTAATTTTAATACACATAATGATTACCTAAAATTTCCCTAATCTTTCCTCAAATTTGCTTTGGCATACCTTTGTGGCCCTTCAGCACTGCTATAAGCATCAAAAGAAGGATTAGTTACATCAGTGCTGCTTCTGTCTGACATTTGGAAAGCTGTTGTATGCTGTTGTGGGACTTTACCTGAAATGACCCCAGAATAAGATCGAACACCATCCTCACATGTGGGTGGATGTGGTCTGGGATGAAGGCAAAAATGATGTAGTTTATGCCAAACAGAGGTATCAACAGCAGAGTGGATTTGGCCAGCCTCCTAAAAAAAGTAGAAGAATGAAAAAAGTGAAGGTTTGTGTTCACCTTTGTTAAACCCCACAAAATAGAGTAGAGTCAAGGCTATACTTGTCTCTATACAAATGCTATGATTGCTCACCACTAACAACATAATGGCAAAATAATTTACTCGGTGTCACCTCAAAAGTAATGACTTTAACCCATGCTATGACAGAGAGGTCGACACTCTGCCGTGAAAACCTACGAGTACTGATTGGATTCCTTCCTTCCGATGTCGGGGCAATTCATCTTCTGTCGCAAAATCCGGATTATACAGATAAAGAGGAAGAAGTTCACCTGCCGGCAGAGTAAAAGACTGGTTGATGTGATCACATTATGCAGCGCTGTATATGAAATGTTACTCATGAAGAGGCGTGACTCACAAGTATGGTGACTAAAATAGGTGTTTTGATGATCCACCATGGAATGTCATCGATTGTCTCCCAGCATCTGTCAGATGAGATAAGAGCACAAATACAAACAGAACACTTAAGATAAAAAACAAACCCCTGAACTGTGCTACAAAGGCAGAGAGTAGCAAAAGTGAAGACAGAAAAATTGTAATACCGTAAATAATTAGAACTACCTTAAATTCTGATTCTCAGATACACATAATGAATCATCTAAAGGGCAAAAGGACAGCACAATATCTACAAACATAATGTGTTCTTGTAGCTCCCTTGTCCATTTGAAATGATGAAGAAGAATTAGGATAATAAAGCTACAGTTAATATATTTAAATATGTGACTTTATAGTAGCTGAATCACATGATTTCATAATCAGAGGCTGTGTTGCTAACTAACTCTGCCAAGCTAAGCTATTTATCATTTAACACATCTGGTAGCTGTTTTTTTTTCTACCCTGTGATGTTTAGTTACTGATTCATTTAAGTAGCATAATAGACTGAATTACTAACTATCAATCCATTTTTCATAACCGCTTCAGGGGTCAGGGGTGGCTGGATCCCAGGTGACATTGGACAAGAGGTGGAGTACACCCTGGACAAGTCACCAGTTCATCACAGGGCACATAGAGACAAACAACCATTCACATCTATGGGTAATTTAGAGTCACCAATTAACCTGCATGTCTTTGGACTCTGGGAGAGAACTCACGCAGACATGGTGAGAACATGCATGAAAGACCCATGAAAGACCCAGCTGGGATTCGAATCAGAAACCTCCTTCCCGTGAGGCAACAGTGCTAACCACTGCACCGCTGCTACTAACTAATGTCTGTTAGTGAAGAAAATGTCATTCCCGGAAACAGGTAGGAAAAGTAGATTAGTTAGCTGTGTGTAATTTCCACATTACTACCACATAATGCAATCATAAAACACATTTCAGAAAGGCTGGTCCTAGCTAACGTTGAACAAATACTGTATGTTGGTACTGCATTTTGGCTTTATAGGTCAGTGCAGCTTTCATCTGAAGTAATTACTTTGTGTGTTGCAGTTTAATAGTGTGACCTCCACTGAGACCAGCTATTAATCATCACATGTTTTTTTGACTGTGTAAATGTGTATTTGCATTTGGAAATCTGCCCATTTTAGATTAGTTGAAGTTTAATCAACAAAGACGAATAGTTAACTCACCCAGGATCATTTAAATACGCCTTTGTAATCACCCACACTGAGATAAAGACGGTTGGAGCCCCTACAAACAAGAAACATAAACAGAATTTGTAATAAGTGATTTCAACATTAACATAAGTCACAGAGAGAAATGATTACTTATGTCCATTGTCCAAACAAACACCACCAAACATAAGTGTGAGCCTTGAACATGTGTACACTGTTAATCTTTTGGATGGTTTTATTGCTAAAGTAATATTACATTTTAGGTATGCTTATCATTTCTAACTGGACTCATATGTTATCTGTGGCAATATTGGCTCATCCTGCTATCTGCTGGCAGACACAACATTTCAATCAGCCTATTTATAGAATTACTTTACTGCTGTAATGGAAATTTTAGGACCAAATAAGTATATATATATATATTTTTTTGGCCTTTTCAAGCTTTATTTTATAAGGAATGTGGGGAGAGAGAGAGATGGGGAATGACATGCAGGAAAGAGCCACAGGTCAGATTCGAACCCTGGGCTGCCACCGCAAGGACTGAGCCTTTATACATGGGGCGGCTGCTCTACCAACTGAGCTAAACACCACCCCAGAACAAATAAGTATTTTAAAGATGACACAAAACATTTTTAAGATGTAATCTCTCAAAAGCTGAATATATCAAGCTGCCATAGGAGCATCCTTGTTGCCAAATGTGTCTATCCATTTAAGTTTAAGTCTAAATTTTCCAATGAGCTATTTTTCTATAGAGGACGTCGAAAGCAGGACTCTTTGACTTAATTATAACACCAAACGAAGAGTGGCAGCTGCCTGCTGCTGCTCATATAAACTACCAGCATGATTCATTCATATGCAAAGGGAGCAGGCACAGCATGTATAAAACCTCACTTATAAATCCATTTACATATGATCATGTGTGTTGTGGCTGCTGAAGCAAAGACAAAACAGACATTCAGGTTGCCTGGTGATGGTGACTTGATGGGCATTTGATGATTTCTGGCTTCCACTTCAGACAAACGGATGGATCAAATGTCCTTGTAAATAAACTTGTGTGAGCAATCTGTATTCATCAACATATGGTGCACAGGCTGGCACATACCCCAACCAATCAGGATGTACCACCAGAAGTACTTCCTCTCAGAGAAGAAGGAAACAGCTAACAGAGTGTGGAGATAGAGGCCCTCCACCAGCAGCCAGAAGTGACTTGCCATGATGCCATACTGGAAGAAGACGACCACTGCCTTGCAGCCCACCTACAGGAGAAGCAGGATGTTAGCATTGCCAGTGAATGTAGATATACAGAGAATGGTTAGTCTAAAATTGGTATTGATGACTCGCTTACAAGAAAACAATCTGTTAGACTTGGCAAGTCACATATCAGAAGCAGCAGTGAGGAGATAGTCATTATCACATTAATATGAGCGTGATATAATTAGACAAAATCCACAGCATTACCTTATGGTGTCTGCCAGACTAATATCTAACGCTCCTCACAGTACCATGGGAAGGTTCAGATTTCGGCTGCTCAGTAGGTGTAACATTAAAGCTAAACGGTGAATAGCACACTGATCCACAGCGACGAGCTCTGCAACACTTACTGAATAGCTTGAAATGAGGCTAAATAACTTTTCCTGAACAATGTCCACTGAAACTAAGGCCACAAGTGACAATCATGGGTAAACTGTTATATAAGAGTAACAAAAGAAGCAATAACTAGCTTCATTTTACTATTAGCTACCATTATCTACTGGTCAAGAAAGGATTGTAGAGGGTAATGAGTGTATTGCTTGTACTGCTTATAAATTTTTTTTTTTTTATAAGACTATGTATATACTGTACATCTACATATATATGTAAAAAAAAAACACTGGATCTTATACTTCATGTCATGCAAATTGGCCTCTTTCATTAGACTCATTAGGCTCCAGCTTGTAACACACATTTTCCTCGACAGATCTGTAAACATTCAGCTCTGAAGATAACTCTGATGACATCACTTGGGTTATTTTTTTGCTGACTTAAAAAAATCTCCTTCCAAAGCTATAGAAACTTGATAAAGACACAAAGTCCTGGTGTGACTTTGGTTATTCCACCAGCCTCTGAATGTAATCTCTCACTGAGACTTTCTTTCACCATTCTTACTGGAAATTTACACATTCCACGATTTATATATATATTTATATTCTAAGATATAGACTGTGAGTATCTACTGGATTTGCTATTAGAGGGTGAAACCTTTGTAACAAAGATAACAACTAAAAGTTGGAATTATAAAAATAAATACAATCCCCTTGGAAAGACTGCAAAAAAAAAAAAAAAGCCAAAACATCATCATTGTCTATACACAATTAATCGGCTGCACGGCATGAGGATTTGACTCTGGGCTAGATTTTTATGAATTTGTGTTCTTACAAATGTCAATGTGATTTTGAATGAGGTTTTCCTCAGTCATGTTCTTCATGAGTAGTAGTAGTAGTTTTCATGATGTTGATTGTAAAATACCTAGAGTTCCCCTTTAATATGTTGCTTTTTACAGGCATTATTTTTATAGCTGAGTTTAGAAACAGCTGAGAGATTTTGCAGCTGTGTTTGGAACCTGAGGAGGAAATATTTAAAGTCAGCCATTAACAATTGGCACGTAGACATTGTAAAGCAGATGATTTACAGCCTACTGATCTAATCCTCTCTGGTAATAAAGCAGTGAATTCAGCTGGAGCAAGATCTAAGACACCAACGTTGGTGACGCGATCAATCAATCAAGAATGAAATAGCCTCAGTATATGAAACCCAATCCAGTAACTTACTGTATCTAACTCTTTATCTTAACTTAGCACTTATGGCATTATTGTCACTATGATCATGTTGTCGGTACAGATATGAAACCAGATATGAAAACTCTGAATGTGATTTATTGATAAACCTCTTTTTAGTCAGGTTTAATGTTCGGCAAACAGGAACTCTCAAAACATCCTGTTGGACAGATGAATAAAGAAAGATAGTCTCAGGAGTGGAAGGGACTTGGCAAACACTGCTGCACCCAGAGGCACTTTAGAGCTCGAATGTTGAGTAAACTCTGAGACAAAGCATTAAAGTCAGTAAAGTCTGAGTGAGTAATTAAATCGATGCAATTTGCCTCAGCTAAGGACAGAAACTAACAGCCGGCTGCTGCTCGTACATCAGATGAGCGAGTTAACTTGATCTATGATGCAGGACTTTTGATTATGCAGGGAGGGAAATCAATAAAACGTAGGACTTCTCTAATAAAATGGACACGCTGGCGAGTGAGATGAGAGCCATCAGGAGCAAGAGTGTGTCGTACTCACAGATGACTGGCAATTGTCCATCTCCCCGACATCATACAGAACCACGTCCTTGATGAAAACTGCCACAGCTTTGAGTATGAAAGACACAAACAGATGCATGTGGATGTAGTTTCTTGTGCAGTGCAGCTTCCTGTAAAAGCAGACAAACGAAATGTTAGATGATTTAAGCCAAGCAGGAAAAACAACATGCAGAATTCTCTTAATGAATTCCCTCTGATCAAACATCTCAAAGAACTGTTTACTTGCCCTATCCTGAAAATCATCTGATAAAGTGTGTGTTTACAGCACCAAAGCATGCAATCGGAATAAATATATCAAGAAAATATCCAACAGAAACCTCACTGACTTAATTTACTAGGGCAAATAGTCACAGAAAGAATGTGTGTTTTAGCTGAGGAGAGCAGTCATTATAAGCACTTATTGAATGGCTATTACTTTGTAATGCACTCCTACTGTGCTGTACTGTGCTGTTATCTTAGTGTCAAGCCACATATAGACCCTTTAACTGTCAAGAAAAGCTATGTGTACATATGCGTCATACTTACTAACTTCTTATGAATGTTATTTTTCAAGCAGAAACAAATGTGAAAAACCCTGACTTGACATTTAGCACAGAGGTAAACAAGAACAAATCAGTAAGTATTGCAGAGAAAATGTCACTAATGTAAATTCTCTCTTCTGGGTGTTCTCAAACAAATGCCTTCCCGGTGAGCTCGTGATTTGGGGTGAATTGTGTAAGCCCATCAGGCGAGTCATCCCAGCAGGACCAGTGCAATGACACACAGCATCAGCCAGCTGCCTGAACACGGCGTCTGCAGCCCGAACATAAACAGTAAACGCTTTTCACATCCTGTGTCTCTGCTCCGAAGTCCAAACCTTTTGCATGTTATAAGCCAGAGCAGTACACATCTCTTGTTGTTTAGCCCGTAACGCACAAACACTCCGAAAGCAAACACACCCAACTGAACAGGCTGTGTTGTTTATTAGAAGCCACACACACCAGCCATTTACACTTATTCTAATGATCAGTGCTGGGTCATGCCAACATGCACACACACACACTCACACACAAACACTTTTTCTCTGCAACCAGGACTGAAGGTCAACATGCCGTGCACAGCAGCCACTGAGTGGTTTGACTTTATGGCTGCGTGCAATTGTTGTAACATGTTATGTCAAATTTGGACGTCTTGTCCCACAAAATCGGGCTGAGTCACACATTACTGTGTAAAAACCACTGTAAAACATCTATAAAATGCAGGAAGTATGGTGTGAAATGGAAGATCAATAGTGTTTTATCGCTCTAAATGATGGAAAAAGATGTTTGATTGTCTTTACGCAGGAACATTAAGTAGCATTTTGATGGATTTCCTTACCGAAAGAGACACAGTATCATGATGGCTATCGTCAGAGAAATGAGCGACACGCTGTGACCAATGGTGTAACCCACTTTAATAGCATCGAAGAATTCTCCCTGAAAAAAAAAATCAGTTTCACACACTCAGTTCATCTGGCATCTAACATGAGACCCCATCTACAGTAGTAACACGGGACTGAAAGAGTTTGTAAGCATGATTTTTACGTACCGTATTTTCATCTATGGTGCTGTTGGGATTGTATCCACAGTCTATTATGTAGGAGTCTATGCTGATTGAGGTCCAGCCACCTTCAGTGCAGGTCTTTGACAGGTTACCTAATGAGCAGAAGGACAAAGGGAATATTCAACATCACTCCTGCAAGAATACAACTAATCGCTGTGACAGACTCAATGTGCTTCATTTAGAAGTAATGTGTTATAATTTTGTGTGTATGTGTGTGTTGTGGGGAGGGGGCAGGGTGTATAAGCCACAGGGCAAAACTTCTCTTTTACATTTACTCACACTTAATTATGTCACAGTGAGATGTAAGTATATGTCTCTCTGGAATAGTCCCAAAGACTAAAAGGAAATGGAAGGAATGACTGAAGGGGATCAGTCGTCCCACTGGCTTAGAGATGCTGGGATGATTCCCATGTGTATTTCCATCCGTCTATTCCTTAATTACTCTCAGGCTTAACATGCACATCAAGAGGCCAACAGTCGAGCAGAGAGATATTTTTACTCTGACCTGCCCATGGGGGCAGAAGTGAAAGGTCCCAGTGCATTAGACTGACCATAAAGAGAGGAAAGGGCACTTTCTTCTGACAGATTAGAGGAGCAGAGTAGAGCTCTGTACAGTAAACTCATTAGAGCTCTAGTGCAGGACAGTAGACTTGAGCTCAGTAGAAAACAGCAGAGTTTAGTAGAGTAGAATAGTGCACTGTAAAGTAAGGTAGTCTAGAGCACAGAAGAGCACAGTAAAGTATGATGGACTAGATCTCTACCTGAGCTCAGTAGAGTACATCTCAGTAGAACAGACCTGAGGAGAGAAGAACTAATACTACATATCTAAAGAATGTATACAGAAACAAATACATAAGTGAATGGATCTATATATTCATGTCTTGTCTTACTCCTTCCCTTGCATTATATACAACTACATCTCAGTAAATAACAGCTGCACAATAAGTACAGTTTCCAAAATTATTTAGTATGTCACTTAAGCTACATCAGTATTTTCTTTTTGTACTCTTTTTGAACTTTTCAAGTAAACGTGCATCACTTAAATGACTGAAATATACTTGGTATATGATGGTAGCCGAGTGGTTAAGATTGGTGAGCTTTGTTGCACCTGATCACCCTCTCTTATCACCCATGTTTCCTGTGTGTCTCATATCTCATAGCCAAAATATGATCTTAAGCAAAAGATTAAAAAATAAGATTATGTCTTGGACTAAAGTGCAACAAGTAGATCACAAACATATACATTGTGCATATCAAAATCCAAAAGATGCATTTTACCGTCATGACTTTCTTTAAGTGCAACATGTGCAGATCGAGCTAGAATAGAATTTTCCTAAAAACATGAAGGAACCACATCAATGTTGAGATTGGACACTAGTCATTAATTATATTCAAACCCCCTCTTACAATGTTCATGAGGCGTATCTAATCCTGTAATCAGCAGTGAGAAGCACAGACTGACATGTCTGTCATTTTGCTCTTGTTTTGCAATATTTATTTGTGGCATTTCCTCATCTCCTTTCCTGTCAATGAAGAAAGAAAGCTGCGTGCGTTGGCGACAAATTAATCCTTGCACTGAATGCTGCTGTAGAAATCTAAATGTGGGACATTCCTCACATTTCCCAATCGTATCGCCCCACAGCCACTATCAAATCAAGACCGAGTTGGGAAATGACCAACAATCCAAAGTCTTAGAATGTATTTGGCATTAAAACGTGGACAGCTCACAAATACCTGAGTGGCGTATTGCAGAGAAGATGGAGGCTTAGCTTTCTCAAACAACATGACAAGACACAAAGGCGACGATAAGCCCCTGCTGTTTCAGTCCATGCCACCACTGGATCTGGCTTGTTTGAGGGATTGCCAGAAGAATGCTTTCATCATCCCCCAAAACATGACTGCAAGGATTTTCAGTGTCATGCACAACAACGAGGAGAGCTCAAACGAGTTAATCATCCCGTCATTGTTTTAATTTCTAGGCTTTTTTTAAAATTGGCTTTTCTGTCAGCGTTGTACAGTCAAATGCTTTATCTTTGCTAATTATATCTTGGAGGAAGATTCATATTAGCAAGCAACGATTACCTTCAGCTCAACTAAATATACACACACAATATATGTGTATCTATGTTATGGCTTGCAGGTGAAATCATTGACAACCAGGCACTCTGTCACTCTAAGCTCGTAGAGAGGGTGAGTCGCCCGTGTTATTGAAAGGGATGAATAACTGTGTGTTTGTGTTAGACCTAGACTAGGTAAAGAGTTCATGAGAATGGCAAACTCTATCTCAACTAAATTTATGACTTGGCCATGAATCTCTGTGGCGCCATGTTTCGTAATGCTTGTTTTTTTGTGTGTGAAGCTTATAAAATGAATGGCTCGGGATGTGTCAATAACTTGAGTCTTTTGCAATTCTCTGACAGTGAATGCCTTACCTTTGAAAAGTAGCTAAACATACTTTTCCTGTAATACATGCACGAAAAGGGCAGCTTCTTGAAAAATATAAGTCATGTTTCTCTGACCTCTTAGGGGTCTGAAATATTTTCAAAATAAAATGAAAAAAATGAAAGAATGAAAAAATGTACAGTGGTCAAGCTACAAAAACAAGGCTGTTTTTCTTAGTTCCTGTAATGCTCACATGTGGAGATAAAAGGTTCTCACCCACTGCAACAGTAATTTATCTTGTACGTAATCCCAGACCATTCATCATCCCTTAATTAAGTCCTCCTTACATGACCTGAGATCAGAGCAGGTTTAACCAGCAGAGACCTGCAATGATTTGTTGATTTACTGCATAATTGATATCATGCACATCAGTGCAGATCACTTCTCTTCCCTTCTCGTTCTTTTAAGACCCCTTCGCCTCATACTGGTCCCTGCACAGTGGGGGTTAACCTTTGACATGTCAGTAAAATATACCTCTTCTGCCTACAACCCCACAAATCTGGTGATTCTTCATCTGTGCCCTCTCTTTCCCTGGAGTGCCCTCTTCTGTCAGGTCACACTATCTCCCATGTGGGTCAGATCACAGTTCCCCTTCTACTCGGCACGGAGCTTTCACATGCTAATGATAAATCATTGGTTTGAGTCTCTCTCATGTTCTGTATTTGCTGGGGAAAGTACTGGTGAGATTACAGGGGCAGGAACTGCATCACCGTGTCTGCAGAGGCACTGCAATTACTTACAGCTAAAAATATGTAACTTTATACGTCTTCAAACTTCAAATCAGTTTTGTTTGCTTGATAGACCTAAACGTTTTCATTAGAACACCAGGTTAAATGCAATGTAGAAGAGGTGAGGGTTCATCTTCATACACCAAAGTCCCATGAATAGATTTTTTAGGCACTTGGAGGCAAAACAACATGCCTGAAACCCATCATTTAACATACCGGCACGTTATAAAGCTGTTAAAGTAATCATGTTAGCCAAATGTTGTATTTTTATGTAACAGGTAACACAAAGAAACAGTCATTTAGATGTGTGTTTCTGAATGTAGCTTCAAAATATATTCTTATTTTAGCTCTGTTTTGACAAAAATATCTGACTCTTTAGCTGCTCAACACTTCACTGTGCTAAATACTTGTACGAAATAACTTTGTTTTCCATTTGGTGGTCAGAGCTGTTCTGCTGAAAACAAATATCCTAAAAATGCTAAAAAGCTAATAATAAGAAGAATTACTACTGTTTATGGACACTCATACTCATAACTATCTTATCTATTTTCATAAATAGTATATCTTATCAAAGGACTATGCCGGCGTTTTTACAAGTGAATTTCAAGCTGCTTGAACCCCAACAGAGACTAATTTCTCAAGGCTCCAAGTTGAAGTTCAAATCTTATCTCTGCCAGCTGAATACAAATAAACAACTTCACTAACTCAGTGTGGTAATTAATGACAAATGGAGATATATGGGAACCTCAGAGGGGAACTACTATACAAACAGACTGCAATAAAGCCAATAAATTCTCACGAGAGTGGTTTCCCCTCCCTACCATAATTAGTATTACTTTGCTATGAGGCTTCTCATAGATCAAAGGATGACAAATAAGCAGAAAGTGTCTTTGATAGGCGGATGGTGCTGGGATGAGAAGCTGTTTATCTTTTTGTGACTCAGCTGTGCCATTCGTTTGAGTCTTACTGTATTCTTTGTCATATGTGAGAGACAGCGTGAGGAAATATAGAAACAACAGGTGATCGTGGACCAGAGTGACATCATGACTGTGAGCCGCTGGGATGCTCAGTGTACTTCATAATTCCTATTTCTGGTCTCAGAAAATGGAGCGAGATTATACTGACAAGTGTTTGAAACATCAGAAACAACAGAGAGGTTAAGGAAGGATCAAAATGAGTAGCATCTTTTAAATACTCTCTCTATATATATATATATCTTTGGTGGGTTTCTTTGTTTGTGTAATGTCCCAGAAATATTTCCATAGTTATGTGTGGTTTCAAGGCTGTGTACCTGAGGTACGGTAGGTGATCAGGGAGATGATGATGTTCATTAAAAGATAAGATTACACCGTGGACTGCAATAATTGATTTTCTGTTTACTTGGTGGCAGCACAACAAGCGATAAACACAACACTGACAAATTATCAACTTATATATACATATATATATATATATTATATAAGTTGTTGTAGCAAACTGTTGCTTATTTACTCATCCAACATAAAGTTTACATTATTCAACCGAGGCAGCTAAATGCTTCGCTGTGTTTAGCATCTACAGTTGGTATCTCTGTTGCCTGTCTAAGCAGATCGTTTACAGTTTACAAGAGAATTTTCTTTGCTGAAAACAGCTGCCTGTGACTGGGAATGGCGATGAGAGAGTGAACCAAAACAGCAAAGTTGTAGGCCACATAGTGGTAAGTCATGATGCATTCGTGGTCCAACAGTTGCAAACCCTCATTAAGATTAAAACTGTTTTATTATATGACTCAGATTTAAAGTATAACTACTGTACCTCTGGAATAAAAACACTTAAGGAACTATTTAACCTTTTAGAGGATCATAGAGAACAACTCATTTTCTAGCATGAAAGCCAGAATTTATGCCACTTCATCCCATTTTCTGCACTGGAAGAGCACCCTAGAGTACACTTATTGTGTCTTCTTGCATAATGCCCCACCACAGAGGGCATTATTATCATGTTTTATCTACCATAGGACATTTTTGCTGCATATTTGTTGAAGAAGGGGGCACCAGGAGGGGCGACCTTTAATAAACTTGATTCTTACGTGTAGAAGCATCCCTGGAGAAGTCGAAGAGATATTTGGGGCAAGGGATGGTGACCACTTCACCAACATCGGCACTGGGCCAGCAGGTGATCTTGTCCCATGCTGCCCTGCAACCTGACAGAGAGACAGAGAGAGGCCAAAAAAAGTTGTGTTTGTAATTGTCAAAGGTGGAAACACCACATGTAAACAACAACAACAGCATTACAGATGCTTGGACAGCATGTGTCTAGCTGTTGTGAGGGGACTCCATTCAAGAGACAAACAGGTTGAGCACTGGAGTTCCCATGGCAGCCAAAACTCGGTACCTCATGTCAGTTGTTGTTGCAGCCCCGGGTCCATAACAGCGGATGACCTGAGTTAACACGCTGCCACCATGACTAATAAAACAGCTCCCTGTCCTTCGTTACATACTGTTATTTGAATTCAACAGTCCACTGTGGCTTGTGGAGTCTCCGGACGCAGAACCAGGTCACTGCACTTTGAAATCCACACCTGCTCACCATTTCATCACTATGGCACATCAGTTTAGCAGGTGATATTTGCATCGTCAGCCTGAGGATTTGGCAGTATTTACATTTGGTGGCAGCTATAGGAAGCAGAATTACATCTAAATTAAAAAGATAATGAGTGTTTAATGACTTTTTCATCCTGTGGAAGTAAACAGAGTCTCAGGACACCTGCAGTTAGGATCAACGAGGTTTCGGTTACACACAGAGGTAGCAGAGGCTCTATGAAGCAAAATGATCTCTCTATAGAACATAATTATGTGCTGCGTGCTGTGAGTATGCAACATCCCACTTAGCAACATGTAATTCCATCTTCATTAACAATAAATTGAAACAACAAATCAGCTAGGCTGAGTTTCATTACCGCACACTCACTGTTGTGCTTTTCTTAATCGTGCTGAATGAAAGTGATAAGGTAAAAATTCGATCAATTAAAAAGTTCACTTTGAGATTCAACCAAGCCACATGTGACAAGGGGCTGGCAAGAGGTGGAAAACAGTGTTCAACCATGCAGGGTGTAATGAAAAGCCAGAGGGGAGGTTTGAACAGCTTTTGTTGTCTTAAGAACTTGTTGTGTCACTTCAATCAGAACCTGTTTGTGGGTTAAGCAAATCTGGAGTGAATAAAGGGCAAAAAAAGGCAGGTCAAATACAAAAAAAGAAACTACATACCTGATGTTTTGTTCTCAATCTGAGCCTCACACAAGCTCTTCTCCTTGTCTATTTCCGTCATCATGTCACACATCTGATTCTGCCCTGAAAACACCTGTGAAGAGAACATTTAACACGTGTTTTCTATACATCTTTAGGCCACAGAGGCAGTCACAGATCATTTGTCTATTAGTGAAGCGTAGAGGTCTGCATGAGTTATAACACATATGCTTCACAACTCAAGGCAAACACATCTATTGTCTTCATTCCTGAGATGAGCTGACGTGCGCTCACATTAATCTCTCCACCTGACACATGAGGCAGACACAAAATCAATCTTTTGACTGTGATTTAACCATCATATTCCTCAGATTTGCATGTGCGTGTTTCAAAATTTTCAGCCGTCAATTGGTTCCAACGTGAAGCTGAACCCACGAGTGTTTACCTCTAGAGAATATACAGACCTTCTGCAGGACTGGAAGATTTATTGCTGTTACTTAGGTGGATGGGTCTCCTCTCTGTGGGCATTAATCAGGCTGGTAGTATGTGGCTATTGTTAGCCACAAAATGAGCCCATATAACTCCAGCCTTTTCCCCCCACACAAGGTGACTCCCCCATTTAGGTTATGATTTATTTCACTCCTCAGGCTACGCAGCATGTCCTGTGTACTTCACCCACGGTGCACCTCTGGACTATGATTGGCGAGGATGTTGTCAGTGATGAATCAGTGATAGATTAGCGCTGCCTTAAGCAATGCAAGTTGGAGTATCAGGAGAAAACTTGCTGCAGTCCATCATCACCATCACCATTATTATCAACACTTTCCTATTCTCTGCCAGCGGTAGCAACTATTTCGATCTTTATTTCCAACAAAGAGGCTCTGAAACTGTCTGTGTGTGTGTGAATGCAGATATAAAAGTCAGTGTGCTTTTCTAAAGGCTTCGACCTCCAACTGAATTCCAGCATGAATCATACATGCTTTTCCACAGGAGACTGGTGGATACGGATGCTGGAGAGAGAGTAGAGAGACACAGGAGGCCATTGCCATGGAGTCCTGTTGGGAGACCTACATGCATGTTGTGATTTCTCCTGGTGATTCACCTTTAACCTCAGTCATGAAAAGAGATCAGCAAAGACATAAAGACACATTAATGCCAGTAAAAAAAAAAACAATCACAGTCTGGTCTGCTGCTTTGCTTTGGTGTTCAATGTGATTTAAAAAGCTGCAGGTTTTGCCTGAGGGACTGAGGGTATTGACACATAGAGCAGATGCTGAGCGTTGAGTGGAGGAGACTGGTGTGGTGATGATGAAAGAGGAATTCAATATTTATTTTAAAAACTTAAAAAGCTAATTTTTTTTGTGCTGATAACAAACGACAAGATGATAATGAAAACCAAATATTTCCTTCATACATCATCTCTCCACAGCTGCACATGGTGATCAGTCAAAGAATCAAGCCTCTCATTGGTGCGCCCTACAAAACTGGCACAGTAGAGGCAGCAGCGTTCGCACCAACTTATATCTGTAGACAGTGTTTTGTGTTACTTTGGCAATTTAGGCGAGCAAATGACGCATTCCTGAAAACGAGCCCAAGTTCAAGTCATGAGAAAAGTCAAATGTGTTTAAATATACTCACGGGTTCCAGCAACATGCAGGAGAGAAGAATAAAAACGCTCCTGAATCGTTCCACCAACATATCCTTAAGAGGAGTTGATTCGTTCAAAAAACAGGAAAATGTAAGTAGTTTTTAAAAAAATTAAGTCACAGAAGTGAAACTGTCAGATAGTCCGCTGCAGGATTGTTTGGATCCCCTTGCTGGTTCTGTGCGTTCTTGCGCTCTGAGTGGAGTGAACTGCTCCTCCTGAAATCCTCCTCCTCCTCCTCCTCCTTCCACTCGGGCTTTACCTTGAACAACCAACAATGAATGATCATCAGTGGACGTCAGTGGATGAGGGCGTTAACACGTAGCCACAAAGAAAGAAGGAAACTACAGTGTTCGTAAATTCAAATAAAGACACGACTGAGCCTTTGTTTCACTTTGAATAAAACATTTATGATAAGCAAAACATGTCACAGAACTATTGTAATACTATAGATTTATTTTGTAACTATGGCTGCAATGTTGTCTTATATCTACATCATAGCTACAACCTGTTGCATTTAATATTTGTATAAGCCTGTAAACAGAGAGCAGGAAACAGATAACTCAGATGTTTCCTGGTGAATGAAAAAGGGGAAAAAAAGTAGCAGAAAGTAAAAAATTACTATAAAAATGCCTTAAACTAAATCATTTTCCTTTTATACCACTTTATGCTTACACACTACTACTACTCAGAGGCAAATTTATTTACATTTTTTTGACAGCTTTAGTTACTTTACAGATCAATAATTTACATAAAAATATAATAATATTATAAAACACATTTCAAAGTTTAAACCATAGATTTACAGCTGTCTTGGATTGTGGCTCACAACAAAATTATGTTTCAGATGAGTTGTAAGAGAGATGTTTCATTTAAAAAAATATTTAAGCCAAAACAGGAAAAAAATACTTGAATACTTCAGAGAAAAAGCAAAAATCAAAGTGGATGGGCCTGACTCCACTGGACTAAACTACCATCTGTATATAAAGTAATTGAAAATAGATACACCGCAATTAGCTGCAACAGTGAAATGCAACTTATACATCAGCATTAACTATGAATAATGTCATATATAATCATATATCATGTCATGGGGACAATTCTTTGCAGATAATACTGTAGTTGTACTTGGAATAGAGTATTTCTACACTGTAGTATTGATATGTTTGCTTCAATAAAACACCTGAGTACTTCCTAGATCTAAACTAAGTCAAATAAAAATGAGTAATTTGAGGACAAATTAAAGGAAAAATCTGAATGAATATGTAGTACCGCACTATATATTATACTCACTCACTAAAATTCTTATGAGGATGAAAACGTGGAGTGAAGTGACCATTTATGTTTTTTTCCTTATTTGTCCTCTTCTTGTAATTTGTCTATGTCTATAGTCCATACAGTAGACAAAATGAGGTAGAGTAATATTTACACTTTACAATATAATACATCTATAAAGCATTACAACAAAGAAAATCCCCTAAAATTGCCATAAAGTCAAGGCAACATCTCTGCAGCACATTGGACAACCAACATTCCTGGTCCTACAGATTAGGTCATCAGCTTCAATTCAGTGATTTAACATTCACAGTCTGACAAAATACAGACGAGGACTTTTTTATTATTAGCCCAGACCATATAACAGTATATATTCAGATATGTGTGTAGTTACATGCAATAAAAATCACTCACTCTCAGTTAGTACCCAGTCATGTAGCTGGTCAGAGCTGACATGCTCTCAGATAAGATCAGAGCATGATGCATGGCGCACATAAGTATGTGAAGTGATTGCAGCAAACTGTGGAGTACAGAGAGCTGTAAAGCTCATGATTCATCTGAAGTGATGTGGGAAACCTGGTAATATTTCTGTTCCCTATGGAAGTTCTGCAAACAGACAATGTGAGGGATAAACATGTAGTGTGTGTGTGTTTGCGTGTTTGTCTCTGGTCAGATGCTTGCTCTGTCATCATGCGCTCATGCCTCAGTGTGCATAGTGTGAAGAGATGATGATAATTATTTACTCCCAACCATGAGGAACACAAGTTACTGATAACAATACACAGACGCCGTCCTTGTTTCCAATGCACTGACTTGTCTGGTGGAGCCATGTGCTTCACCTTATGTTCTGCTGCTCTGGTTTTACTATCAGTCGGTGACTCACCGAGGCTTATGAGAAGCTTTGATGGATGTCAGTACAACCTTCCTCTGGGATGAAAGTCAAATGTTTGAGCTCTGCTGGATGATTCCTGTGGAATTTATATGAAATACGAAACATTTTTAACCCCATCTGTGACAGCAAACACTTCCAGAATTAGTTAATTTGTTAGCAATTTAAGTAATTTGTAGTATCTCCATCCAATTATGCTTCTTAGGTGTCATTACATTTGACACCACCAATATTTGCCATAACAGTTTGCAGTGGTGTTTTATTGCTACTGTCTCAAAATTAAGAACACAGTTCTCATAAACCGTCTGTCATAAAGATGATCTTTGCTTCAGAGGATTAACGTGTTTACATATGTCATCTCTCTCTGATTGAAGCTGTCGACTCTTTCAGCTCAGTTTGCACATATTATATATGAGCAACATCGCCCTGTTTTGTGCATCGCACAGCATCTTTTTAAGACAAACGGTGTGGAGTATGATGCCAATCAGACGTCGTAAGGGTCTCATTTACTGTAATTAAAGCATTAATCGCTCAATATGAATGCAGGAATTACTTTTTGTTATTGTGTACTGTAAAACATAACTCTGCCTCCTCACATGCAACCTGTGGGGCTCATTGAGATGCTGATGTGAGAGTCTGAATTGATCTACGGGCTGTCAGTCAGCTGTCAGATCTTTTAATGGAGGCAGTGATGGTAATTATAAAGGTGCATAAAACCTCATCAAACTGAAATGAAGATCTAAGAGTGAAATTATCTTCCCAGCAGGGAAACCAAAATCTGTTTGTGTGTGTGTGTGTGTGTGTGTGTGTGTGTGCGCGCGCATGTGTGTGTGCACGTGTGTTTGCTTGTTATGCCTAATGAGGAATACTGTACTATTTCCTTTTATCAAGCTTGTAATAAAACAAAAAATGTTCTCTGTTTTAGTTCGTCTGGAATGTGTTTTATTATCTCGTGGTCGTTGAAAGAAACCATCTTAACCATGTCATCCTTCCTTTAAAACAGAAACATGAGAGTCACTAAAACCAAAAAGTAGATATGTTTTAGTAGCAGTTGTCATCATGGACACACTTGGATTCACCACCTGCACTTTGAGGACTCATCCTGATCACCTTTAGCCACACTAACGATGTGGCTCTTGGGATGGCAACAACTTTGGTCCCGGAAGAAATATGTCCACAGCTATTGGATGAAATGTTGTACAGACATTCATGCACCCCAGAGGATAATTTCTCATGACTTTGGTGACCTCTAGTACCAGTATAAGGTACACCTTTATGGTTTTAAGTGAAATTTCTCAACAACTATACTGGATGGATTACAATGAAATCTGGTACAGGGCATTCATGTTGCCCTCAGCATGAATTCTAATAACTTTTCTGTGACAGTGCTAACAACTGCACCTTGGTAATATGGCCAGCACTGTAATTATACAACTGTTGTCAGCATCTTTCCCATCTGTACTATCCATTGATCCACCATAAAAGTGGCATAAATACCTGGCACAGATAACATCACCAAACTGAATTAAATTTAGTTTTTAGTAGCAAATGTTAGCATGCTAACAAGCTAAACTAAAATAGTGGGCATGTTAAACATTATACCTGCTAAACACCAGCATAGTGTTGTCAATGTGTGCATGTGAGCTTGCTGATGTTAGTATTTAGGTCAAAGCATAGAAGTAGACATTTGTGTTAACAATCTATGTTTACTGGATAAGTACAGATAACTCCTGCGCCAACCCTGACAGTAGGAAAGTAGTACAGAGATATAATTTGGCCGACAGCTCTGAAGCAGTGTGTCTTTTGTCCGATCTCACTCATCAGCAAGAGGAAGGGCCAAAGGGTGTGTTCGTCTTTAAAAGAGAAACTGAGACAGCTGTGAACTCTTTTAGCTGTTGGAATAAGAATAACTATTCATGAGCCAACGATGAGAGATTTTGTTTAATCCTGATTTACTGCTCTGATTTGGATCGATCCATTCATGAAGCCACCTCATACAGACATATGAGTGACTGTCTGTGTTGTCAGTGTCATCAGACGGGTTTGTTCCATACAGGCTTGTACAAAGAGCACCAAGGCTGTGCATATTGCGTGAGAGATGTTTCCAAAATAAGAAAACTGACGTCATTATTCTGAAATATATGCCGTTTTGCTTTCAGTGAACAGCCAAGGACAGACATATTGAACAGGAACAAAGACATCTCAATCAGGATGTGTTTTAAGTGCAGTGGGAGAAAAGCAACAAAGGCAGCTCTGAATCAATCAATCAATCTTCTCTTCTCTTCTCTTCTCTTCTCTTCTCTTCTCTTCTCTTCTCCTCTCCTCTCTCTCTCCTCTTCTCTTCTCATCGAGGCCTCAGGTGTTGAAATAAATAGTATTAAAGTTGTGGTGTCCCTGAAGATTCACCACTATTCGTGGAATTGAATGAAACAACATAGAAATATATTTTTTTTTACAGTATTTCCAGCTGTGCAGATACATTTTCAAATTCCAGCAACTCTGTTCACAGCCTGAAGAAAATAAAGGGACTGTGTAGATGTGTAGATAGCATCCAAACAACAGGAGAAAATATGGCCGCACATTTAAAACAGCACCATCAGCATTTAAACATTGTTGATAGAGAGAGAGAGAGAGAGAGAGAAAAGGGAAGCTGGCGAAGCCTGTGAAGCTTTACCTTATGACGCATGAGTGTATTACGTCAGTCGACGCTGGCAACATTTAGCAAAAACACAATCAGAGGATTAACTCCAGTGGTTGGTGTACTAAGGTGATGTGGAACTCTCTGGGAGCAAATAAATAAAATAAAATAAAGGAAAATAAATCAATTAAAGAAGAAAACATCACTCTGCTATACAAATGTATAAACATTGTGTGTGACTTTTCTCCTAGTTTGAAAAATACTGGAAGGTTTTAAAGCCACCGGAAAACCAAATCAACAACATGCTTCTGACTCTGTAAATTCAGGTCTTATGTACATAATAGTAAGTTTCTAAGTATTAGGAATTAGTTTCAAACTATATTTGAAATATTATCATTTAAGTTTTTGTAAACTCTGATACTGGGTTTGAATTGGGTGTGGTTATGCTTGGACATTTTATATGCAATTAATTAAGCAAACCATCAGTTGTCCCACAAAACAAAACTTCTCTGGCAGCTGGAGCCAACCGTAGCATAAAGAAACTGACTCATGAACAAATTTGCCATGTTTAGTGTAATTAATAAACTCATAAACTGTCAAGAAACAAAATATTTTTACACTGTTTTATTTTTTTATTTATTAAGCAGAAAAATACAACTGCACACCTTCTGAATTCAAGTTTCTCTCTTTTACCAAACTAGAATTGGCTTAATTGCCTTATTAGCTCATTGTAAAACATACATCATTCAAACATGACAGAAACAAAACTCACCATAAATGTCTTGGTTAGTCTTAACACTGTTCCAGCAATCAGCAGCTCTGGTTTGGTCGATATAAATCTTCAATTCACCAAGTTAGCTGTGCCCACACAGTCTTGAGCAAATGAGCAGATCATCTTGGGGTTTTTAATAGTTGTGAATATTTAGTTTCACTCAGATTTTTATGGATGATTAATGAGACGCTGAACTTTGATATCATATATGTATTTTTACTCGTTCAAGCCACATTTCCAGAGGTTTTCAGTGAAAGCCCTCCTTGGTGTAACTGCTCACATCTCAGATGTATGCAACCTGTAATGAGGAGTGCTAGAATGTTACAGTCTCCATAAATACAGCATGACTCAGCCTGTAAATCATCACTGACATGACTACATCAATCAGAGGGGTAACATGAATCAGTATCACACCATGATAACAAGCAATAAAGCTACTGATTTAAAATGCTCTGAAGGGTAAAGGACAATAAATAAGAGCTGCTGCTGACTGACGCAGGAACCAGTAGTGCTTTAGCAGTGGTGGAAGTGAAGATCCTTTAAAGTCCTGGATTAAAATATGACTTAAGCAGAATGTATTTTCAGAAAATTCTACTTAAATACACATTTCATATTCTGTTGATTTGGTTGTACCTGTTAGTACATAGTTTGGTGACATCATGTAATTTCCTGAGTAGCTCTACCCAACCTACATCTGACTAGAAGTCTAACCAGCCAAGGTAACTGAAAACACTGTGTGGGTTTGCAGAGCCTTCAGTTTTCAAAGTAACAAGTAACTTTATCAGATAAAAGTGGAATATTTCTCTCTGAAATGTAGTGTAGCAGAAGTCTAAAGTAGCATATTACAAAGTATAAAAGTATAAAGTTTGTGAATTGTTCAATCATTTCCTCTTCAATAAATAAAAGCTAAACATTATTTCACAATAAAACATTTAAAGGTTAGCTGCCACATTAATCATCTAGTGACTTCTAGCCAGAGTTTCTGTTATACTGTTGTACATGTTGTGTGCCTGACAAGCCCATACAGTGATATTTATCTAGACAAATAAACGTGACTTGACGTGAATGTTTTATGAGCACAATGATGTTGTTGTTTTTAATCTGAAACTGGAGTGATAAGTGAATGTCAACATTTACATGACGCATAATATGTTATCAGCAGCACTGGAAAGTTGCAAATAACATTTATCCAGGTACCATACTTTACTACAACTGATGTATTTTATGCTACTTTATACATGTTGCTGGACTATATTTATTTAATAGCTACTTTTCAGATTAAGATTTAAGAACATGTGATAGAATATGATGAATGGGTACAAATTAAACTACCCAAAAGTATATAAATTAGTTCAAATGACTGCCATCCCGTTCAACCACAACATTAAAACAACACTGACATGTTAATGCATTAAAAGACGAGTGTGTAGAATTTAGTGACATCTACTGGTGTAGTTGCTGACCACCTCACCCTTTCCTTCCTCGAGTGAAGCAAAGACTGTTTTGCACAGTTCCAGTGTTTAGTTTGTTTGTTCTGGACTAACTGTAGGAACACGGTGGTTCAACACGGTGGACTCTATGAAAAAAAGATTTTCTAAGGCAGTGCTTCTCACTAACAACACTGTTAACTGGTAACACTGTTAAAATACAGCAGCACAGGCCGACCCTACACAGCTACAGATAGTTCACACAGGAGGCTCGTTTATTCCTAATAAGAATCCTAAATAGAACTAATTTAGTACTTTTTAATTTGGGAACAGCGGTACTACTGATCAGCACTTCTCTTCCAAATAGTTCCTGTGCTACATGCGTGAATGTGACTACATATCACATTGTTTGTCACAGGATATTACATATTAAATTAAATATTACAGGAATTGTAAAACTTATTTTAAATTATATTCCTGCAATCTCATAGTTTATTTTCATTGTTTTATTTTCAGAATTTTGATGGTATAATGTGTTTTTAAATCAATTTCATTAAAGAAATTCCACCAACCTCTAAGTCATAGTTTGAGAACCAGCGTTAGGTAATAAAACAATAATAAAACAATGATTTTCATGGGAGCACTTACCAATGAAAACATGGTTATGTATATTAAATTCCATTTCTTACATATTTTAGCGACCTGTAAATCTTACACACTGGACCTTTAAGAATAATTCAATACTGAAATGCGCCATTCAGCAGTATGGGGAGTTTTACTTTTGTACTTTTAGTTAGGACTTAGTACATTTTTTAATTGACTTTGACTTGTAAAATAGTGAAATCACATAACACTGATTTTAAATGAGTCTGGGCTGGAGTAGACTGCTGAAACACGTTGCTGATGGCTGCACAGTGTGTGGGGTCAACAGGACTCTGCTGCCCCCTGCTGGTCAGAAAGAGCACTAGAAAAAATACATGCCTATTTCCTATTGGCTGATTGCACAAGACGTAATCCAGCGCAAACAAGGAAATGAAAACAACATATCGACTCTGAAGCGTTTGTTTCGATTTGTGTGACTTCATTCCTCATGACTCAGAGATTTACCAGGTGAGTTTGGTTCATTTATCTGCCCTTTATGTAATGATTGCCCTAAAAACATACCACATACTTCTGCTTTCATAATTACGATGTGTTTACTTTGACCTGCGCTGACAGACATGAGTGACTTTCCTGTAAACCCGCTGGTTCTGATCGGTGTCGGGTCCAGCTTCGCCTTCTCTAGCCTGTTCTATCATTTATACCAAGAAAAGAAGAAAGAGTTGATAAAGCTGAAGGTAGGAACATTATTGTTTGGGTATTAATACAGCTGTAGTGTTTATCTGAGAGCTTTTTATTTCTGTTTTAGGAAATACCCGTTTTCAAGCCTGATCAACATCTGGTCAGAGTCCTGAAATCATCTCCTCACAAGAGACTTCAGTATGTTGCTGTAGAAGGTACACACTAGAATTGGCATTTTTGTACATGTAGTTCTGAATGTGGTCGGTCAAGGAGATAAAGAGTTACAGGTTTCCTTCATGTCTGTTTGCAGGTCTGGTCCAGGCACATGGGGAGCCACTGGCCAGCCAGTTTGTCCCACGATGCTTTGGTGTGGTTCAGAAGATCGCAGTGGAGGAACACTGGAAATACTGGAACTCCCTCAGCCGGACATGGTACATTAGACAGCAGAACAAAAGTAAAAACGTCTCTTTATCAATCTACTTGCTTTTTAATGAGAGTTTGATTACTTTTCCAGGAATTCTCGGACAATAAACAGAAAAGAAACCAACAACTCGGTGCCTTTCAGTCTGGTCAGCCCTGGAGACTACATCACTGATCTGTATGTGAAGGTCCAGAACCCTCTGGAAGCCTCTGGGTCCTACCTGGAGAGAGTTTATTACAAAGTAAGACGTGTTGAGGAAAGCTTGTCGAACCTGGTGCTGCAGGGCATCAGCGGGGAGAAACCTATGGCGATGGAGGAGAGCGAGGAGCTGCTGCGGGTCGGGAGCACCTTGACTGGTTTTGGTGAGGTGGTGCTGGAGGGGGGGAAGGTGATGAGGATGCAGGCCCCGCAGAACGGCCGCAAGTATATCCTGGTGGCCACTGACCACAGGAGCTTCATGGACAGCCATGAGAGATCAGCCAGCATGTGGAAGACGCTAACTGCTGTCACTGGCATCACAGGGGCTTCTCTTCTAGCCGGCACCATTTATGGATTGGTGGGAAAAAGGGATGATAAATCAAAGTAGGCTTGAAGATGTGGATGCTGCAAGTATACCTTTAAAAAGTCACGTCATTGCTTGTTTGGAGTCCTAATACTGCCTCAGGTGTTTTATCTTAAATTCCATAACACCGTCCTGATCCAGATGACTCAGTTGCATGTTTAGGTTTGTTTCTGTTTCACCATCACTGGCAGGTTTTTTCTTGTCATGATGCAGCAAAGCCTCAAGTATGGTGGCCGCAAGGGACAAAATACAATCTCGGACAAAACATGTTAGAAAAATAGAAAGCACAAGAATATTTTAGAAAACACAACAAAAAATTAAAACAGATCAACATTTTAGAAATCACTTAACAAAACTGAAACATGACATTTAAAAAAAACACAAAAGGTAGCAGCAACAGTTGGTCTCATTTAGACAAAATGTCATTTTGTGTGTTTTCTGAAATGTTTAATATTTAGTGTTTTATCCAGTGTTAACAGAGCCTTTCTGTCTAAACAGTGTTTAGACACTCCTCATAGATCTTACAGTGTACAGACATCAAACTATTTCAGCCTAAAAGCCGTCCTGAGTTTCTTCTGCAGTCACAGGGACATTGTTATTATCATCCATCCATCCTTCCGTTATCTGTAACCACTTATCCTCTTTAGGGCCACGGTGGGGCTGGAGCCTATCCCAGCTGACTTAGGGTGAGAGGCGGGATACACACTGGACAAGTTGCCAGTTCATCACAGGGCATTCACACTCACATTCACGCCTACCAGTTATTAGGCGCATGTCTTTGGAAAGAACATGCAAACTCCACACAGAAAGGTTCGAACCAGGAACCTTCTTGCTTAGCTAACCACTGCACCTTGCTCCCCATTATCATCATCGTTATTATTATTGTTTCATATTGTGTGACAAGTGATGAAACACCTGAGGATCATGCATTAAATGCAGTATATTTGACTTTATGAGACTGATTATACTTTATCAAGGGAACATTTTATTTTTCTAATGAACTTGTATTTTTGTCATTTAGGATATAATAAGTTATGTGTTGTCAAGTTTCTGGTCATCGTGTCCAGTCCAGATGGAATTAAAATACAGTTTAAGATGATTTGTACTGTATCAAATTAGCAGATAATCTTCTACCTCTTCCATCTTTATGTTTTTACTCTATTGTTTCAGCTTGTAGGGAAAAGGAACTGAACACTGTTGTACGCAATCTGTTTTAAAGGTGATGGGTTCAGTCTTATTAAAAACCTCAACAGTTTTAGCTTTTGTGTTGTTGACAATAAAGAGACAGATGATACGTCTACATATTTCCAAGTGGTCAGTGGGTCTTTCTTCTTTATTTGGATATTGACATTCATAGCACACAGCCCTTACATGACGTTGAACTGTGTGATAAAATGTGTCAGTGTGAGCTGTACAGAGAAGATCCTGATGGACATAAGAGGGAGAAAGCTGCTGCACAGGCTGCCAACTGCCTGAATCCCTTTATTCACACAACAGTTTTCAAGTTTCAGAGTCATCTTTGTCCTTTAAGTGTTCCTCTTTATTCCCCTTCCTCCTCTGAAGACTCCTCAGCCTCCTCCAACCACTGGATGAACTTCTGAAGCTGTGGGAGAAAAACACAGAACAGGGTTGTGAGGAATTCAGCATGGATTATCTGTCTGCAAGGGAAATGTAAAAAAAATGCTCATAGGTATGGGGGGAAAAAAATCAAATTTAAGACTTAAAGAATAAAAACAAAATATTAAAGTCAAATGAGACATTTCTAAAGTCGGCTGTGATGTTTATTCACATGTAAAATGTGAATTAAAGGTGTGCCATGGACTTTGTTAAATATACAGCGAGAGACACTGGTGCATAGACCTCTTGGATTATAGTTATAGTTCATACCAATCACTGTTTCAATAAAACAACGTTACAGTGTTACAGCACAGCAGCTTCTATCTGTCATTATTCCCTTTAGTGTCCTCTTCCTCTTCATTTCTGAATACCATTTATTCCTTACCTAAAGAACTTCAGCATTAGCAATGCCTTGAGCAAACCTGTCTTGCCATAAGCAATGCACTATTTTTTCTGCATTGAAAGAGTAGATGAACAATTTGTGTTGTATTGAATTTATTGAACTCCTCTTATTGAACTCCTCTTTACCGTCTACTGGTATTTTAAACTAACTCAATGTGATCCACACTGAAATGTTTCACTTTGTGACACTCTTGTGCTGGCTTTTTACCAAACCACCTGACCATCAAGGTCTACTTCCTTATTTTAAAACCTGTTACCCAACATATTTCAGGAAGGACGTACTCTCTATGAACTTCAGAGATTAGTTTATACACAGTATTGGCAAGTATGTAGGTGTATGTGCAATTACTCATTACATTCATGGCATAATAAGCTTGTGAAAGGAAAAATGATTAATTGAATAAATAAAAACTCCCATCCTTCTTTGGTCAAATTTCTTTTTTGGTTGAACAGTTTACTGTTTGCCATTCTTAATCTTCTTCTTGCCATTCTTAGGTCCATGTAATATAACCTCCAATTCCTCTAATAGTCTATCCAATGTCTGTTTGAGGGAAGGCAACTTATTACTTGGGAATCGGGGGCGTAGGGGTCAGATTCGAGTTGGATTGTGTACCTACCCCCTGGTTCTTGCGGAGTTGTCTGCTCTTGTCTGTGGTGGCTCCCTGGGAGAACCAGCGCAGTATGATCTCCTCCTCTAGGATCTCCAGCTGGTACATGTTCATCAGGACCTAGAGGTAAAAACACCAGGCTGGATGAATGTAGCGTAAACTGCAGAATTACGTGGATCCTGATAGACATCTTTTCTTGTATCCTGAGTTCAACTTTGGTAAGAGTCAGCAGATTACTGAGTGTAAATGGTTTCGCTGGTTGACCCTGACCTTGACCATAGCAGGCCAGTGACTCTCCTGCTCCAGGAAGTGTTCCTCAAAGGCAGACAGGCAGTCCAGATGGTCCTGTGCTCGCTTCACATAGTTCTTAAACACAGGCGCCCATTTCTTCAGTAACTGAGAGGAGGATAAAAACAAACAGTGAAACCTTAAGATATTTATTTCTACCATGTACACTAACAAGAATGTGCACAAAAACCCCAAAACATATTTACAGGTAGGAGCAGAGCAACGTATTGTGACGCGGTGAGCTGTGGGCCCTGCTGCTGGAAAGGGTACTCCAGCACCACTCTGGTTAAAATCTGCATCACCTCCTTCAGAGTGATATTATAAGCATACCTGAAGAGAAAGAGTGTGTCAAACTGAATGTGTGAAAACTTCACTTTTAAAAAGGAAAAGGTAGAATTAAGTTCCTCCTTACTTGAGAGAGTTGATCTCAAGTACAAGATTGTCACAGCTGATGTTTTCCTCCAAACCTCTCTGCAGAGTCCCTAGCACCTCCATCTGGAACACTACACACAAACACACCAAAGAACAAGAGTCAGAAAGGAGGACGTATACAGTATAACTCTACTGAACCCCTTTTACATCCTTCTACAGAAGCAGCAGAGTCCACCATGTCCAGAACAGACAAACTATGGGGCCTCTGTGTTTTTCAGACATTTCTTCTACTACACCACTAGATGCTGCCAAATCCTACACACTGGTCCATTAAGTGATGAATATATTGCATGGTTGTATTTAATGTATTTGTAACACACTGGTTAATTATCTATTTTCCTGATACTCTGTCTGAAATTCACATTCAAGTCTTATATTAATATTGTGAGAGTAATGAGATTAATCATTAATTGTTGGTATTTTCTATGTGTGGCCGGTCGTTTGGGTCCACAGACAGGTGAAATGAGCAGCTCTCACCTTTGACATCGTCCATCTCAGGCGAGGGGATCACTGGATCATCAGGACCATCAGGCTCGCTGTCCTCACTTTCACTCTCGGGGTCAGGGTTCAACACCAAACCTGTGGCATAACAAACAAAAGTCAGGCTGCTGGGATACAAACTACAACAACAGTTTTAAGGACTCTATGATAAATGTAACTAGTCAACTAAACTGCTCTCCTACCCCAGAGACACTGTGACAGCTCTTCATCCTCTGTGTCATCCAGACTGCTGGCCTTCCAGATGTAGCCCTTTCCCTCTGCTCCAACCTCTGCTGGGTTGAATACTGGAGGGCAGAAGAGAACACAGCTCATTAACATCATCATTTAACCTTTGTTTGTTCATTTATATGACAGTAGACAATCAATACACACCTTTCAGTTTGATTTTGTCTTTACTCTGACCAACCTCTGCATCGTCACTCAAGAATTCATCATCGTCCTCCTCCTCCTCCTCATCTGGGTGGTGCATGGACACTACAGTTCCCTCGGGAAGAGAGATGTTTGGTCCAATCACCACCTTGAAAATAGTTCACATCAATTTGAGTGATGAGATTACATGAAAAGAAGTTCTGCATTAACATTTGATTGATCTCACTATCAGAGTATCAGTTAAAGTAAAAGAAATGAAAGTGGTTGACATATCAGTTAGAGGTTAATCACTGCAGTGAGCTGCTGTTGTGCTGAAAAGAGTTGAACTGTTAATTTCAGTGGATTCAATTGAAGTTGTTAAACTTCCATTTAAAAGATACAGGATGAAAGAAGTTGAAATGTAAGATGAAAGCAGTCAGATTGTCGGTTGTTGTGTGTGTGATGAATGTTAGTTCAAGTGGAAGTGCATCTTTAACACAGTAATGAAGAATAAATGCTTATAATGCATGCACTGCTTACATTATACGCCAGGACACACTGCTTATTCAGCGTCACGCCTTCTTTGACCTCAGCCTTGTCGCAGACCACAGACTGGCTGATCACCACGTTGCTGGCAATGTGAACATTATTCCAGATGTAGGCATGGTCCAAGTTTACATTGTCACCTGTTGCAATAAAAAGGGGACTGTTAACACCACTGTTATTACACACTTATATATATATGATCTCTTACTTTCAAATACACACAAATTGGCACTTTTAGTTTGGGTGGTGCTGGTCAGGGAGCTCACCGATGGTGCAGTTGTTACCGATGACACTGTTAGAAATATTACAGTTAGCGCCGATGCTAGTGTCGCAGCCAATGAGAACGTTCTCCTCCATCTGGCTGCCGTGGCCCAGGCTCACTCCGGACCCTCTGTAGACGTTATGCCGAGAATACGTGCAGCTCCGTCCCTCCTGGTCAACAAAGTTAGCCTCGGGAGTGAGCGGGTAGACCCACCGCCGCACAATGTCCGACGACACCGAATCATACATGAGGAGGTTGGACACTCGGACGCCGTAGCCATCCTTGGTGACATGCATGTGTATCTGGTTCCCCAGAATCTGAAGAGAAATTAAATAAATTATGGCTTAGGCTGCACTAAATGGTATTTATAGCACAAGATTACAAACTTCCTACCTACCTCTTCATTAACCAACATCCCTCTGACAAAGTCATTCCTAGTTTGATAGTCAAAATTGTCAGTGAAGAGCTCAGCAACCTGGAAAATGAGGAAAACTCTTGTTACTTCAATCAGTAATGATGAGTACAACAGCTTGTCTCTGTTTGGAAACTGACCTGCGGGGAGCAGATACTGATATGACAGTCCAGGAGATCGTGTCTGATTTCAAACTCATCACTTCCGCTGTGGAAAATGTTCTGCGAAACAAACAGTGACTGTCATTCATCAATCCAAAGTACCCTGAGACTATGACAGATACTGTGTTAAACTCTTACCATGGGGAACTGTAGCCTCTTCAGCCCTTGTGTTTTCTGGTAATGTAAAATCCTCTGGCTCTTGCCGTCCATAGCAACGATAACATCATCCTCCTCACAGCGGGACCTGTGACCTGGCGACGATTCCTTGAAGATCATCGTCATCACTGAGATGTTCTTTTCCACCTTTCGACGATGCCTGTGCACAACAAAACGACACGGTATTAGAGGAACGTATCACTAATAACAGCATTTCTCTTGACTATATTAAAATATCATATCTCACCTGTGCTCCTGCACTGCCTGACTGATGTCAATATTGGACACAACGTCTCCGTAAACCAACACAAAGTCCGAGCGCACAAGAGACTTTGCGTCAACATCCCTGAGCACATCCCCTAAGGAGCGGTACATTTCTGAGGTGATGATGTGGACTGTGTTTGGAGAGGTGGGTCGACACCACTTGGACTTCCTGTGTCAGACACAGTGACAGGTCAGGATCTTTAACTGGGACCAGTTCGTACAGATGATCACACAGCATTAATGTAACTTACTGCAGGTGTTCCTTTATTTTACTGGACATCCAGCAGCAGAAGACAAACGTTTCCTGCACACCGGTGGACGTGAGGAACTCCAGGGTGTAGTCGATCATGGCAACGTTACCCAGAGGCAGCAGCGCCTGTCACCGGTGACAATGTGACAGATGTCGGGGGTTAAACAACAGTACAGACTAATGGTGGAAACTCAAAATCAGTCCCTAAACATTACTAAATAAAACCAACACAGCAGCCCAACCAAGAGCCTAAAGGTTACATGTTTATCTGTGTTCAGATGGAGTCATGAGTGTCACTGTTTACAGCATGGACATCATCCATTAGCGGTCCCGTTAGCTTAGCTCGCTGCCTTACCCGCGGCTGGTCTTTGGTCACCGGGAAAAACCTCCGGTTGAAGCTGTCAGCCACCAACACAGCCTGCAGAGGCTGCTCCTCTTCTTCCTGCTCACCAGCACCTTTTCTACCCGAAAGGCCAGAGCCCGAACGACTCTGTTTTCCTCCTTTAGCAGCCATGTTTGACTCACAAGTGCTAACTCAACTGTGTCGTCAGAAATGTCTACGGTAGCTGCGGTGGGACAATCTCATTGTCGCATTTGTTCGCAAAAGTAGGGTTGAGAGTGCGTTTGTTTGTTTTGTGTCAGTGGTTTGATTCAATGAATAATTAAGAATTGTCAGTGTTTACAGTTATTTCCTTTTCATTTGTTGTCTTTTTGGTAATTACAGAAATCAATTTAATGAAACTACAAACAGGGCTGTAGTCAGGTTCAAGTTCACTCAAGTTCAAGTCTAGAAAAGTAGAACAAAATTAAATATATACTGAGTGGAAAAAATAGAAGAATAAGCCTATCACAGAGTTTTAGGTTGGAGCATGGAAAAGGGAAAATGGAGACAAAAAAACAAAACAAAATAATTTTTGACTATCAATTGCATAGCATTACTGTGACATTTAAAATAGAATAAACAATATAATAATAATTTAATTAAGTTAAAATAAATATTTTTAGCAAAAGAAAAAACAACTATTAGACATTGTTTTATCTATTGTATTGTAAATTAATAAACAAAATATATATATAAAAAAATTTTCTTACAAAGATATTAAGTGTCCTAGAAAAAATGTGAAGTGCTTTCTGTTATCAGCATCCAAAAATCATCTAGAATCCATATTTTTAATAATACAAAGATTTCTCAAAAAAGAAAAAGTAAATTATATGTATCATCTTATTTCTTGATCTTATTCATAATAGCGTTTATCACAGATTTTCAAAGCTTTGTGCTTTTCTATTTTATGAAAAGGGGCAGACCAGAAATACTGATGGGCTAAGGTTTTTAAGTTTGTCTTGTCTGCTCTTTGGCCCTCATATTCACTAAAAATGTTAACCTACAGTAAGTATACACAAAGTGATCTGTAACTAAAACATATTTAAGAACCCCATTTGAAAAAGCAAACATGTTTAAAATGTGTATTGTTTCTATGATGAGAACACTCCTGGTCTCTCTGTGGACGTATATGCATGAGTTTTATTTACAACTAATAACACAGGAACTTCACTGGTCAGATTTTTTATGAATCACTTTATTGCAGAAAGACTCAGCTATTAAACATCTGAACAACATGTTTAACTCAAACAGAGACAAAGACTTCTGGCTCTTGCTGTCCAATAGTTTAAACAAGAACCTTCATTAACTGTTCTGTGAAAGCTCCACAGTTTTTCATTTTGTTTAACACATTACACTGCCAGAAACAGATTAACTACTGGTGGTGTTTGGTTATCTTCTTGGCATGCTCCAACACTGCGTCATAACACAGAGTTTTGGATCTCCAGGAAGCTGGAATTCCCTCAAGTCCAATCTGTGAAGATTAAAATAATTTATTTTATAAATCAGACATACAATAGAGGCATGATATTAAATATAATAAATATACAATTAGCACACATACCTGAGCCCCAAGACAGGCTCCAATGAAGGACCCTCTGCTACAGGTGCATCCCCCACAGCTCATGGTGTCTTTGACAGCCTGCTCATATTGCTTAGCTGTCAGGACTCCATGCAGCGCTGCTTGGAACGCACCTGGCAAACCTGAGAGAACATCAGCACCAGATGTGAATGAGATGAAGGCATTTTAAATGGTCTCAAGATTTGTCTTGTAAACGACAGACAGCATTACAGATACTCAACTCAATTACTGAACTTGGTAGTACGAATGATGAAGGAGGTAAAAAAAACGAGCATATACCTCATGCATTTGGAAACACAGTGGGAATTAGCTCCTTAGGAGTCTTTGATAAATTCTCCTTCACCTGATGAATGTGCCCTGAAATCAGAAAAAAGACATAACAGATCATGTCAGATTATTACAAACATAGTAATTATTCAGGATATAAAATTCTCACAGAATGGGAAACAATGCTGCAGGTTTCACATACCAGTGACTGCTTTGTCCAGATCCTGGGGTTGCTTTCTCTTTGGGTCATTGAGCTGAGTGAGCACTGAGTCCAAGGCTTTTGGATCAGGACCATTCAGGATGAAATACTCCAGGAACCTGGAAAAATCAGTCAATGTACAAGTACAGTATTTTCGTGTTTTATCTTGATAGTAGACATCCGAGAGCTAAAAGGAAATGAGCGGAGATACAGGGGAGGCATGACATTGCAACTTTGTACAGTATATCACAGTATTTTCAGTGAGTATGAAAAGTACATTCTAATACTATACATACCTTCAAGTGTGTAATAAATCATATTTTTTGTCAATTGTTGTTTTAGATCCCAGATTTAGAAATGGACACATACTGACCTTGCAGCTGCCAGAGTCTCTGCCACACATTCATCATTGTTCTGGGTGACACGGACTGCCTGCTCCACTTTTTCCAGCATGTCGGGCTTTCCTGCATAAAAAGCCACTATAGGAGCCAGTTTAGCTATTCCATCAATCTGACAGTCGTTCTCACAGCCTGTGACAAACACACACACATTAGTTAGAGCTGTTTATCTTAGTGATGTCTAAGTTATTATCATGAATGTACTGCACGTTTACCCGTCTCCTCTTTGCCTGCATCCACATTCTTCAGGAAGCTCTTCAAACTTGCATGTCTCCATGGTCCTTCAATGGGCAGCTGAGGTCTTGGCCCTGGTGTACACAAGAACAAACACAGCATCATCAGTGTTCAGTATCGCTGGTAAGAGGTGAATCCATTCTCCAGAAACAACATAAAAGATGGATAGCTTTCCTACCTCCTCTGTCTCTGTAAGGATCATTGACAGGCGTGTCATACTCTGATCCAGGGCCAAAGAATTTCAGCGTGCGCTGCTTCAGATCGTCAACATTTAGCCCTGGACAAACAGGTTAATTGACACAAATAAAGCTCATACTGTAAAGACACAGAATCAGAATACAGCAGCGATCAGGGCTTTTGCATTTTTGACCAGCCGAAAAAATTACTTTTTTCATTGACGTCATTTGTTTTAACATTTAATTAACCAATAGTGAGTTCTTTTACTACTTTCTTAAGTGAGGGTCTAATGTTGGGAGAATTCAGGTGTGGTGACGTTGGGTATGTCCAGATGTGGAGCTCATCAACTTGCTATTGAGCTGTCTGGAAGTGTCACAGGTCTAATTATAGTTTCAACAATAGTGGGAAGTACATACTTGGTAACAAAACCTACTGTCAACAACCACCTCTTTGTCAAATAGCATGCACCACATTTAAAACTCAACAACATAATCGACAAAACCTACCACCACATTCAGACAAGGACTCCAGCAGGACAAACGCCTGGTCCCCGTAGCAGCTCTGCTTGCCCATCTGCCTCCTGTAGAAAGGGTTGAATGATTCAGAGCAGAACTCAGGGTTTGGGTGCTGAGCCAGAATCCCCTGCAGCTTCTGGAGGTCGTACACCCAGTGAAGGGGCTGTGCTGTAGAGGACGAGACATTCGGTCAATTTAATTATGATTCGAACCAGTAGTCCAGTGAATTTAAATGGCTGGCTGAGGACAGAAAAAACTCAGATAATAGTAAAAAATTAGAACCTCGGCAGAAATTGCTTTCTGTTAAGATAGTCAGAATTTAGTGACAAAAGACATCCTTCTGAAAATTACACTGTTATGGCTTTATGAGTATTAAAACAGGGGGTAGGGCAAAGAAACACACCATAAGACCTTAATATGACACTACAGTATGAGAGACATTTACTATTATTACCTGCTGCATCTGCAACAGCTGATCCTACGATGGCTCCTATCGCTCTGTCGGCCAGAGCTGCAGCCATCTGTAAAAACAATCAAAGTATTATAGGTTATTATTGTAATCAGAGCAAAACTGATGGATACACCAAACCAGCTTCTCCAATGTGAGGATTAGCTGCTTATCTCTCTCTTATCGTGTTTGTGTTCTGGACTAAACAAGCATTCAACTGGTGCTGAGCAATGATGACAGGCCTTTTTCACTGAATAACAGCTTACAGAGTGGACAAATTAATGATTAATCAAAATAATAATAATAATAATAATAATATTGATTAAAAATTATTAGCTCCAGCCCTGCTTGTAATGGTGACAGGACATTTCTAATATTACAACACAGGTGTATCACAGAGTGAACCTCATCAGGTGATCAATGGCTGGAGGGCAGTTTGATTTTATCTGCACTCTACTCTCTGTCCTGTATTATCTGACGGGATGTGCACAGCTTGGATACAAAGTGTTTGATAGATTAACAGATATTAGCTCGGTGTGGGGTATCTTTCAGTAGTAACCACCTTCAATACCGTTTTAACTGACTTCACTTGACTTGAACGCAGCTTTGTTTACCTCCTTTTTTTTTTAACTCAAACAATGACCTGGGCTAGGAAACAGTCGCTGCGTAGCAGCACAATGCTATTTACAATAGGCAATAAGTAAGCTAACATGCTAACTAGTTTTTAGGCATAAACGTCGGCTGACACCGTGAACTCTTACCTTAAACTTCAATTTATAGACCCAGCTCGTACTGCAGTTTATTTCAACGCTCGGTACCTCCTGTGAACATGTTATGAAAGCTTTTAGCTCTTTAACACCGCCCACAGGAAAGCAACAATATAACACCGCCCCCCTCCGGCCACCCTCTGAACAAACTGACCACGAGTTACTCAAGTAAAGATTTTATTGACAATTTTAAAGCTTCAAAGACAGATACACTTACAGCGGCGGGAGCAGAATATTATTTCAATCTTACATTGCCGCATACATGTATTAAAGATTAAATACAATAAAGCTGTATTGATGTTTAGTCCCTGTTTAAATCAGAGAGTGTCATCTACTGACCAGTAGAGGTAACTGCTGCAGATATGTTATCAAATATATTGTTAAAATTAAGAACCTCTCAGGTCGATAAAGGTAGCATCATAGTTCAGCCCAACTAAATACTGTAGAAAAGATTCCTCATGCCAAATTTCTTATGAATCACTTTATTGCAGAAAGACTCAGCTATTAAACATCTGAACAACATGTTTAACTCAAACAGAGACAAAGACTTCTGGCTCTTGCCGTCCAATAGTTTAAACAAGAACCTTCATTAACTGTTCTGTGAAAGCTCCACAGTTTTTCATTTTGTTTAACACATTACACTGCCAGAAACAGATTAATTACTGGTGTTGTTTGGTTATCTTCTTGGCATGCTCCAACACTGCATCATAACACAGAGTTTTGGATCTCCAGGAAGCTGGAATTCCCTCAAGTCCAATCTAAAGATTAGAATAATTTATTATATAAATCAGACATACAATAGAGGCATGATATTAAATATAATGAATGTAAGGTTAGCACACAGTCATACCTGAGCCCCAAGACAGGCTCCAATGAAGGACCCTCTGCTACAGGTGCATCCCCCACAGCTCATGTTGTCTCTAATAGCCTGCTCATATTGCTTAGCTGTCAGGACTCCATGCAGCGCTGCTTGGAACGCACCTGGCAAACCTGAAAGAACATCAGCACCAGATGTGAATGAGATGAAGGCATTTTAAATGGTCTCAAGATTTGTCTTGTAAATGACAGGTGCCAAGAGTTACAGGTAGTACTCAATTACTGATCTTTGCTTATTGAAAGTATGACTGATAAAGGAGGGAAAAAAGTGAGGGAAAAAATGAGCAGGTACCTCAGGAGTTTGGAAATACAGTGGGGATTAGCTCCTGAGGAGTCTTTGATAAATTCTCCTTCACCTGATGAATGTGCCCTGGAATCAATCAGATAAGAAGGTTATAATAAACATGTCATTTGTACAAATGTAAAGTTACATAAACTTTTATTTTTGCATCTTACTTTATCTTTAGATTGAGATCATGTTAAAGTCAGCTCAGATTATTATTATTACAAACATTATTCAGGATATTAAAGTCACACAGAATGAGGAAGGGTTAACTCTTTAATCCCATGACTCAGTCCCATGACTCTGGTGTAGTGAAACAACAATGTTGCAGGTTTCACATACCAATGACTGCTTTGTCCAGATCCTGAGGCTGCTTTCTCTTCGGGTCATTGAGCTGAGTGAGCACTGAGTCCAAGGCTTTTGGATCAGGACCATTCAGGATGAAATACTCCAGGAACCTGGAAAAATCAGTCAATGTACAATCCATGATATATTTCATTGGCCTCCATCTTGGTTTCTCCCTCTATATGTTTTTTAATAAATAGAGCAAATTAATTTAAACATTGAGTCAATCAAGTGTGAAGTAAGATGACACTTCTTGTGTTTCATAGTATTTTCAGTGTGTATGAAAAATACATGTAATACTATATATACCTTCAAGTGTATTTGTGTTTATTCCACCATCACAGATCTGGTCTTTTGTGGATTTATTTGGTCAGATGTAATAAAGTGCATTTCTCCTGCAACTATTCTACTGTGTGTATCACTGGTGTATTGAGAAGCAGCAGTGCTGATTACCAGGAAATATCTTTGTCAAATGTTTTTTTGGATCCCAGATTTAGAAATGAAAGTGTTCTTATCAGTAACAGAAAGTGAAAATAATAAAGGTTGAGTAAATTGTAACTGACCTTGCAGCTGCCAGAGTCTCTGCCACACATTCATCATTGTTCTGAGTGACACGGACTGCCTGCTCCACTTTTTCCAGCATGTCGGGCTTTCCTGCATAAAAAGCCACTATAGGAGCCAGTTTAGCTATTCCATCAATCTGACAGTCGTTCTCACAGCCTGTGGCAAACACACACACACACACACACACACACATTAGTTAGAACTATTTCTCTTAGTTATGTCTAAGTTATTGTCATGAATGTACTGCACATTTACCCGTCTCCTCTTTGCCTGCATCCACATTCTTCAGGAAGCTCTTCAAACTTGCATGTCTCCATGGTCCTTCAATGGGCAGCTTAGGTTTTGGCCCTGGACAAGCACAACATAATCAGTATTCCCATCTTACTAAATGAAAAAGGTTAATTCTTCAGAAACAACATAAAAGATAGCTGTCCTACCTCCTTCGTCTCTGTAAGGATCATTGACTGGTGTGTCATACTCTGATCCAGGGCCAAAGAACTTCAGTGTGCGCTGCTTCAGATCATCAACATTTAGCCCTGGACAAACAGGTTAATTGACAAACATAAAGCTCACACTGTAAAGACAATCTACTGTCAACAACCACTGTCAAACAGCATGTACCACATGTTAACTTTTGAAGTTGCTTAATAAGATAATAAGAGAAGCCTACCTCCACATTCAGACAAGGACTCCAGCAGGACAAACGCCTGGTCTCCATAGCAGCTCTGCTTGCCCGTCTCCCTCCTGTAGAGGGGGTTGATTGACTCAAAATGGAACTCAGGGTTTGGGTGCTGAGACAGAACCCCCTGCAGCTTCGGGAGGTCGCACACCCAGGTGAGGGGCTGTGCTTATAGGGGACGAGACATCACGTTTAATTCTGATCAGAACCAGAAGTCCCTTGAATTTAAATGGTTAGCTGAAGATAGAAAAGGTGCTACAATAGGCAAAACAACTGGTAGTGTCTTTAAGGGTAAAAACTTAAAACTTAAACCTTTAAAGACAAAAGACATCCTTCTGAAAATTACACTGTCATGGCTTTATTAGGATTAAAACAGGAGGTAGGGCACATTTTTAAGACATTGTATTGTCTACATTAGATGCAATATGACACTACAGTATGAAAGACTTTTACTATTATTACCTGCTGCATCTGCAACAGCTGATCCTACGATGGCTCCTATCGCTCTGTCGGCCAGAGCTGCAGCCATCTGTAAAAACAGTATTATTGATTATTAAAGTAGTATTAAAATATTAAAGTATTATTGGTTATTATTGTAATCAGTTCCAAGTTGGCTAGATGGATACACCAAACCAGCTTCTATGAGGATTAGCTGCTTATCTCTCTCTTATCTCTCTCTTATCATGCTTGTGTACTGGACTAAACAAGCATTTGTAGAAATCAACTTGTGCTGAGTAATGGTGACAGGCATTTTTCACTATTTTATAACAGCTTACAGACTGGACAATAGAAGAAATGATAATAAAAATAATTGTTATCTCTGTCAAAGGATATTAAATATTACAGCACAAGCGTAACATAAAGTGAACCACTTTCTCATTTGGTGATTCTTTTTTTGTTGCATTTTTATGCTTTATTTGATAGTGACAGCTGGAACGACAGACAGGACATTCAGGGGAAATTGAGAGGTTAAAGGACCCAGGCTGGAACTGAACCTGGGTGAGCTACCAAAGCAGCCAAAGCAGTTTGATTTTATCTGCACTCTTTTATCTGGCAGGCTGTGTACAGATTGAATACAAAGTGTTTAATAGATTAACAGATATTAAGTCCGTCTTTTAACCACCACCAGCACCATTTGTTTGAATGCAGCTTTGTTTATCTCTATATTATTTTAACTGAAAAATGACCTGGGCTGAAGAGTTGCATTATAGCATTATTTTTAAGCAGTGTTGACTGATGGACTGACAGATAGCTAGTAATTCGGCATAAAGGTAGGCTGAGAACTCATACCTTAAACTTTGTAGTGCAGTTTGTTTCAACGCTTGGTAGCTCCTGTAGATGAACAATTTATATTGTACAACATCTTATAAAAGATTTTAGCTCTTCAGCACCGCCCACAGCTAAACAACAATATAAGCCCGCCCACCTCCGGCCACCCTTTGAACAGACTGATCATCATCTACTCCAATAAAGATTTTATAGACATTGTAAGAGCTGTCAAAGAAAGATATGCTAACACCTGTGGGAACAGAATGCCCTTTCAATGCAACATGCAGATTAAATACAACTAGAACACTCCTGGACACTGGTTTCTTTGTGTTTGTCGCCCATTTATTTATTTAAATGGCAGACAGTAAATAAAGTTTTATTTGGAGCCCTCCAAATAAATAAAGCAAATGATGTGTGCACTGTCTGTCTTTTAGTGAGAAAGAAGGACAAAATGGCCGACATTCAAACTGTGGCACTGACAGTGGTCGATATTAGACCAAGCGGCAACGTCCGTGGCTGGAAAATTAAGCCAATGCAGTGCTAAAACTGTGATTCCACGAGTGGCCACTTGAGACAGGCTGCAGAAGTAAGTCAATCCCCAGAAGTGCCTGCATTAAAATGTCCAACTTCACAGCAGAATTAAACATGTTTACAGCCTGGTTCAAAAAACAGTTTTGGTCTCTATAGCTAATTTCCCCGTTTATCACAACTGAACCGAGGGTGATTTTTTTTAAAACTCACCTGTTCAGATTATATTAAGGCTTAAAGTTACACATAATTAACAGTGTAGCCACTTTGGTCGACAGGTAAGTGTCTAGTGTCTTTTTTAGTATGTACAAATGTAGTGGTGTGTTCAATTATTTCTGATGTGAACAAACTTTTTATGAATGCCCCCCTGATGACGTCACGTTTTCAATGTTGGTGCTGGAGTTTTATTTTTACTGAGCTCACAGCTTTTTAAAAGACAGTGATGAAAAATATTTTGATTTCTTGAAATCAGGATTTATCAGTGAGGTAGCTTCAGGAAAATGAATACTGATCAGCCTTCACCACTGCAGCTGGAGGTTTTTTACGTGACCCCCTGATGACGTCACGTTTAAAAACTCAAACCCCCTATGCACGAGGACAGGTGTCGCCGGGTGCGGTGGCGCGCGCCTGTAATCCAAGCTACCGGGAGGCTGAGGCTGGAGGATCGTTTGAGCTCAGGAGCTCTGAGCTGCAGCGGACTATGTTGATCGGGTGTCCGCACTAAGTTCGGTATCGATATGGTGCTCCTGGGGGAGCCCGGGACCACCAGGTCGTCTAAGGAGGGGTGCACCGGCCCAGGTCGGTAACGGAGCAGGTCAAAGCCCCCGTGCCGCTCAGTAGTGGGATCGCGCCTGTGAATAGACGCTGTAGTGCAGCCTGAGTAATACAGCGGGACCCAGTCTTTTTACACTCTTTGTACTGTTCAACAAACAGCTGGGACAACACACACGGTCAACAACAAGCTCTTCCTATGTTCAACAGCTTCATCACTGCTTTTCATTTTCTTGTTGCCATGAGAAACCTCCAGAAAGCACTAGTGTTTGTTTGTCCTACAGCGCCTCCACCTGGAGGAGAGGAGCAATGAGCAGCAGTCACAGCAGGAAGACAACAGAGCAGTTGCAGGAATTTCACAGATTACCAAAAAGGGAAGGAGAATAATTGTATTTTTAAATGACTGAGTGCTCCATGAATGCTTATTTTAGTCTGTCATTTTGTACAAAGACCATAAGAAGAAGATAACAACTAGATGGGGCAATTTTTTTCTCTCTCTCTCTATATATATATTACTCAAAATAGGACAAATGATTTCTGAGGGATTTCGTGTCTGTCCTGCTGTGTTACTTTTTCAGTCTTCCCAAGATTTCATCCCTGTGTTAACATGATTGAAGCCTACAGTAAGAGCAGAAGGCATCTGCGTAATTAGGCTGTAGTGAGTTAGTTGTAGTTAGTCTGTAATGAAGATTATAACTGATTTAACTGGGTTGAGTCAGAACAACAAAAGTCACTTCATCTGGAAGTGAAAAATAGAAGCAAAGGTTTGATTTGAATTAGACGATCACCATGATCTAAATATTGGAATTATTCTCCTCCACAGTTCTTTGTTTATTTGGCCTACTTTTAACCCTCTGAAAATGATGGTGGATCATGATTACAGCAAGGTTAAACACTGAAAATATTCTTAATATGGTGAACAGATATTGATTTTTTTTTTTTAGATGAACCTTTTTATGCGGCAAAAATATATTTTTCTGCTGTTGCACATTAATATGGAGGCTTAATCATTCATCATTCAAGTTAAGTTATTTATTTATTTTTTTACTGTTTTGGATTGGTGGGGAGAGTTTTCATGTTATGTCACCTGGAATATGTCAGTGAGTCCCAACAACACTGATTTTTCTTTTTTTTTTGTGGAGTGTCGCATAAAAAAATACTTATGCTTACACTTATTTGGGACAAAATCCCATTTAAAGGATCTGTGTGTAGGATTTAGTGACCACTAGCGTTGTAGTGCAACCCCTTCAGCACCATTTTGGATCTGTTTCTATGATTGTGGTGTGTAGAACCACAAGTGTGACGTTTGAGGCCACTGCACAAGATCAACAGAAATCAGCAAAAGCAAAATTATCTTGAACCAGCCTCTATTTTAAAGTGCAAACAATGAAAACAAACCAACAATAAGAATAATAGTTATGCTGTAGTTTAATAGTTGATTACCCCACCAACACAAGTCACAGCTTCCCTATCATAGCAGCTTAGTTTTACTTATAACCTATAAAAAGGCGTATATGCCTTTATATAAGTTCACAATGACACAAATAAAAACTAGTCTGTAAAGCTGACCAGTGTATAGCATCAAACATTAGTATTCAATTTTTAGTAGTCTTATTAAAATTTTTAAAGTTTCCAGCACCTAAGCTGATTTAAACATCACACACAGCTCTAAGACCCAGGGCAACCGTTGAGTCCCAGTCTAGACTTGAGTCCCGGTCTATATTTAAGTAGAGAGCACTATCTACTGACCAGTAGAGGTAATTGCTGGAGACATAAGTGAATGGAAATGAAAGCTCCTTCCATCATAAACAGTGCCTCTACTCCTACTATATAACACAGATGTGTGGAGAGTCATTCTAACAAAAACATGGTGCTAGTTAAATTAGAACAAACAAATGTTCTGTCAAGAAAATAAGACCATTTTGATGGTTTTGAGGAACAGATTTGTAACAATTAGACTAGAGAAGCTCAGTGATCTTGAGAGTACCCAGTACTTTTTTCTAAAAAATAATTTCCCCATTAAGGGATTAAATCTTCTTCATAGTAGCAAAGCACAGGTATTACTAACACTGTAACATTAACAATGGCTGTATTCTAATCAAGTGACCTGATCTGACAATGTGACACCAATGTGAACTAGCATGTGCCCTGAAACTGAAGCAGCTAAATGGAATTCAACCATCCTTAATTATTTTTAGTTAAACATGTGCTTTTCCTAATGTGACGTGTTCTGCGAGAAAGGCCTATTTACTGATTTATAAATGAACTCACTTAGTCTATGCTTAGTCTACAAGAGTATATTTATCAGACCATTCACTGTGTCAGCTCTCTTCATTAAGTCATGTATTCAAGAGGATAATATGACCAGGAAGTAAAGTGGGCAGACACAAACTTCCCAGATGGATGTTATGGGTCACAATGTCAATATGTGGTTTATAAAACTTAATGATAACATAAATCTAAATGTATTGGAGCCTCTGTGCTCTGTACATCAAACATCAAATCCACAGTGAGGGACAAAAAACAAAAAACAGTTGCATTGTGTTAGAATGCATTTGTGTTAAGATGTATATGACAAAAGTTTTATGTATTGTGTAGTATTCATTCATCAATTTAACATTCACACATCTGAAGGAAATCTTGTAGGAGGCCCAAGACAGATATATTGGTGTTCGTGAAGCTTTGGGATGAGTAATGGATCAGGTTCAGAAGGGAACCCTAAATGCAGATTGAAGATCCAATGGACGAGGCCCAGAGAAATGTAAAGGGTCTCCAGATGTGGTATTTGGTAAATACTATTTGTTAAACAGAATTGTCTGTGGTCATCTTAGCGCTGATATTAAACAGTCAACTGAAGAGCAACTTGTCGTCTGTGGTGTGTATTTAGTTTATTGTCTCTTGGTCCAGAAGATCTGACCTATCACATTGCATACCATAGTGATGCCACATTAGTGTTCTCAGTCATTAAAGTTAAAAGACCTGTTGTGACATCACTTAATGGGATGTGATGTAACACAATTGAAAGCTATTTGATAAAAGCAAACAGGTGATTTCAGTTCATTAGCAAGCAAAGAATAGCAAATTATGGTGTCTGGATTTTATGACTCATTTCATTAAGCTTCACAAGTCTGAAGTGACTGTATAGTAAAGTATTTCCTTATTTATTAATAAATTCTTCCATCATGTCAAAGAATAGTTATTAGAGCTGTTATTGAAGACATAAAATGACTACATGAAGTGTAAAACCTTCGCATCACAGTGATCCACAGGTTAGCTTTATTCTCCATAGTCACTGACACAGCACATAATTGTAAAACACCCCCTCTACCATCACTGACGCAGCACATACAGTCAGTGCGTCTTTCATCTACTCCCTTCAAACCAAACCTTTCCGCTTCAATACTGTAGGCTGCATGTGCTGCTCCAGAAAGAGGGGTGTGTCGTGTACGTGTAAGTGGGGGGTCAGAGGGAGTATTACGATACCATGTAGACTATGTTTATTTATAGCTTACCTCTTCCCTTTCAAATTGTAAAGTAATATCACATGCAACCATCTCAAGCATACATGCACACATTGCACAGGACACACGTGTGTGTCTACTGTATACACTGATGGCTCAGACTCAAAAAGATCCAGAAAATTGCCTCATGGCCCCCCCTGTTAAACTCTATGTTTCACTTTCTTCTTGAGTCAGGGCTAAGTGACACCTATGCACTGAATCCTCAGCAGGTGCACCACCCTCTGCTCTCTTCACTCTCTCAATGTCCCTGAGTGACCCGGAGCCACATTCTAGCGCTGTGCCAGTGCCAGCAGCAGCAAATTAGACACCAGCACCCCCTCCTGATATGTACTTCTCTGTCCTACATCCATTATTTTTAGCTGGGATCCAAGCCTCCATCTACACTTAATATGGGAAAAGACTGCCTCATATTTGCAGCCACCTCTAAATCCATCATATCACCCTTTCTTCCTTTGGCGCACAGCGTACAACTCAAAACACCCACACACACCCACACACACCCACACACACACACACACACACACATACACACACACACACACACAGATATCCCATCCTTCTTGGTCTCTTTTTCTTATGTACCATCTCCCTCCACCTCCATCACTATCTTCCCTATTCACGGTCTGGATGGAGAGAGAAAGACAACAGGTTGGTCCTCATATCCTCACTCCACCCACTAACAGGTCTGTAACACACACTCTAGTGCATAAACACACATATACACACATGTATACCCACACAAAGCTGTCACCCCAGCAACCAAAGTGGCCCCCACCACATCTTCCCCAGGCTTGGTAACACCCCACATTGACATACACTCACACCTATGTCAAACTTAGCCCAACCCCTCTTGCACTCTGTGCCCCACTTGCCTGTTGCCCATGTGAGGTTTTTAATAAGGTGGATGCAGGAGTTGGTCTTGCTCTCTTCTGGGTGACGCGGATTGGAAGGGGTTCTCCATACTTTTACCAAACTATTTAGTTTTTGGGTTTTTTTCCCCCCTTTGTTTACTTCCTGAATCTGTAAATACATCTACATTATCTTAAAGAGGAGCCATGAAGTGGACCTGGGTGCTTGTGGTGGTCTTGCTGTCCTTTGGGGGGCTATCACTGGGCAAGGAAAGCTTGGACTTCCCAGAGTATGATGGAAAGGACCGCGTCCACGACCTCAACGCCAAGAACTATAAGTCTGTGATGAAGAAGTACGATGTTATGGTGGTGTACTACCATGACCATCCCGGATCCAGCCGCGTCGCCCAGAAACAGTTTGAGATTGAGGAGTTGGCCCTTGAGGTGGGTTGAGATGGGAACTTATAGCTAGTTTACTGTTGATCAAGCAATATAATTGTGGTGTTGGATTCATAATGCAAAGCAGATAGAAACATTACACAGTCTTGAAAGTTGCTGAGAAAGTTGAGAGTTTGGTTGGAGGTACTATGGAGTTTGTGTTTTGATCTGGTTCATATTAATGTGAAGTGTGTGACAGTAAACAGCTTGTTGAGGAACTTGAATTTGATATATTAGCTTAACATAAAATATAAGAAATATAAAAAGATATTCTTATTTATATTAAAGGTGTAACTGTGTAGTTAAAAGCATGGAAAGATCATATTTGACAACAGAGGCTTATATTCTTTAGATATGTTTAGGACCTGCATTAAGCATGAAATTGAACACAGAGGGAGTTATCATGGGAAATTGACGCTACAAGGAGAAAAATAGCTTTGCTGGATTCAGAAATGCTGATAAGTGAAGTCCAAAAAATGTGTCACAAGCTTGAGATGTATCGTCAGTGTCGTCCCCCTAAGGCAAAGAGCTGAGCTGTGAGGACCGAAGATATCATTTATTCTGGCAATGGCTGAGCTTGTGTACATTGTGGGTGCGTGTGTTTGAGTGTGAGTGTGAGCTGATGCACTCAACACACCTCTATCAGTATGCCTATCACACCTCAGGCCTCTCGTCAGCCTGTATACTCAGCAGGTTCATCACATTCCTCGAAGAGAAATGACATCATCATTCAGCAAAAGCTTTCAGGACCTCGGCTGGTCCTTAAGTTACTTATGAAAACACTGCATATCAAATGTCACATACTCCACTCCACACCACATTTTCCAGGAAAAGTTATATTTGCCTTATTTGTCCTTGTCAATTAGATTTTTTCATAGTCGTCCAGAAATACAACAGCCATTTTAAATATCTATATCTGCTGTGAAAGTCACAGTTGTATAGATGACGAGTGATGACTGATTTATGGAATATATACACTGGATCATGTGACAACCTCATTTTATGGCATTTGGCATGGCTGCTTCACAGTCTACAGTGAAGCTGCTACCTTATACACTAGATGTATTATTACATTTTCAGGACAGCTGCAAGTATGTGAATGAAAACATTCACAAAAAAATGACAATTACAACCAAATTGAAAAACAGATTTAGTCGGTGGGATGATGCTGATTGATAAGTGATCAACACCCAGCAGTCCCCACAAACATTCAGGCTCTATGTCTGACTCACTATTGATACCTGTGATCATATTATCACTTTAATGTGCAAATAAATCAGCCAGTAAAGTTGAAAAAATAATTTCAAAATTTGCTTTGCATAAATAAATATGAAAGAAAGAAAAAACTGTAATACATAAGTAAATCTGTTTATAAATCTATCTTGATGTAATATGTTGATGTAAAATAGCAATAATAGATAATTATAGACAGGAAAACATGAATAACCAAAGCAGAGGGAGAGCGGCGCTGCTCCTCTCAACATATCACATCATCTCAGAGCCTCTGGTGCCTCTGTATGGGAGCGTTAGGGCTCGGTCTCGGGGCTGGAGGCCAGCATTGGAGGTTCTGGCTCCAGTAGTGCCGGCTCAGCTCTGCGCTGTGATTGACACTTGCAGTACTGTACTTGTCAGCGGATCCCAGAGCGCAGAGCATCAGTACCACCTCACCAAAATAGTCCCTGGGCTGGTGTGGCTTCTGGAGCTATATTTATCCCCAAGCTGCTTTTGTGGTAGCCTGAGCTCCCTTAAGGCTTGTGTTTCTCCTATGAATGTATTATGATTTACATTTGATGAGGTTTTATTTTTAGTAACAGACAACAGCAAAGGGCACCAAATTTCAGAGGTCAAGGCTGCCCAGGGGTTACTGAAAGCTAAATGAAATCTGACATGATGAGAGGAAGTCATAATGAATTGTTTATTTCCTTGGTCAAAGAAAACTCATTAGATTGTTAAAGTGGCCAAACAGTGTGACTTGGGGTTATATGTTGAAGGAATATAATTTAAACCTAATGTAATGATAATTTTGCCATGTTTCTTTTTAAATAAGAAGGTCTGCATTCTCCAGAATAAATTTCATGTACTTTAAAATTAAATTGCTCACTGTCCAAGAAAACAGACATGCAGTACACATATCACACCATAAAATTACATTTAATGTTGTGTCCATATTTTGGCCATACATGTACAAATATCTCAAGTACAAGATGACAGTATTTAAAAATGAAAACATGTACAGTTGTAGTGCATTTAGCATGCAGTTGGAAAACATCCCAGATACTGAGGCTACTTGACATGTTTTTGGGGCGGTTCAGTTTCTGTGAAGAAATGATATCCGCCACATTACCGCAGATCTGATCACCAACGTCCAAAGACAACTTTGCATGTTTTATATTTGGAGGACAAATTTTTGTCTAATAAAAAACTGCAGAAAAAAGATGCCACCAGATGAGTAGAGAGAGATCAAATGTATTCATATTCCATATTCAAAACAAGATAAACAACAAAAAGTTTCTATACAAATACACACATTTATCTCTAATTTACCTTTTAGTTTTATTAATGTGATTACACAGGAAAATGAAAAGGGGGAAAGGAAATGCTTTTTATCCATGTCTGTTTATTATATTTATCCTTCCTACGTTGCTTGGACAGTTTCAAGCCTTACTCTCTTCAATCACTTGCCCTTTGAAGGTTTATTTTAGCCTACTTAAATGCCAAAAGGTTGGAGTCTGCAACAAAATATAGTGCAATGCAAAAAACTGAAAACTGAAGTCACAATTAAACAAAAACACTTTTTCATTTCTGAATGTGCTTTTGGAAAATGTACATAATTCCCATGTAAATACTTTTGCATTAAATATAACATAAACGTTATGAATACTTCACATTTCCTAACTAAATTAAGCTATGCTACAAACTCTAAACTGCATTACTGTGCAGCACACATCTGCAACTCCAATTAAATTAAAAGAAATGCCAAGAATTATTTGTACAACAACCTGCAAGACAGCCTGGTTAGTCAAACTATTTATGCCAGGAAAAGCAGCTGCTCAAGATCTCTGATACCACTGGTGGTTTGAGGGTTGAGACAACCCTCAAACCACTTCCTCAATGCAGTCGGGCTGTGAATGTGGCACTGCCATTGGTGCAACCAACTGTCAGTCATGAGGTTCAAGTTTCATACAGATTTAGAAAGTGCATAAGCAGCGTTCTGAAAAGCAGGCTTTTATGGTCATGAAACTGCTAAGTGAGACAACTTTGTCAAAAAGGTGTAAATGTGCATGAGATATGGACATAAACACTTATTTTACTGCACACTTACACTTGGCACAGACAAATCATGCATTCAGTGTTATGACAGTGTGTTTGTTTTACAGCTTGCAGCCCAGGTCCTGGATGAGTTTGAGGATGAGGATATTGGAGTTGGTCTCATTGATGCAAAGCACGACAAAGCCGTTGCAAAGAAATTAGGTAAACACCAGAACAACAGAATAAACACACCTGCAGACTGCTTGGAACTTCATTATGCAAAATAAGACCAGACAGTATCAGTAGCTCAGCCATTTGTCAGAGTCAAAATAATAATGGGTAATGGCAAATCATTGCAAACACTAGCCTGTCTTGCTAGAGATAAGGTAGTGGGATATGACCTCCTTCACTTTTATGTTTCCTGTTTCCTGTTTCCTATGTAAGATAAATATCAAAATGTGCAAAGGGTGAGGCCAAATCAGCATATGTAACCAATGTTTTGGTCTGAGCTTAAGACTAAACACCTAAACTTCTACTCATTTTTTCCCCAGGCCTTGATGAGTCCGACAGCATCTTCGTCTTCACAGACGATGAAGTCATAGAGTATGATGGCGAGCTTGCAGCAGACACTCTTGTGGAATTCATCTATGATGTTCGTGAGGATATAATCTCTCAGTTAATAGCTTGCCTTATTTTAGCAAAAAACAGTCCCAGAATCCCAGTTTGCTTTCTTCAAGATCTGACTCCTGATCTTCTTTTCTTTGTCACGCACTACACCATTGTCTCCCCCCTTTCTCCTACATGACCCCCCTTTCCTTCATAGGTTATTGAGGACCCAGTGGAAATTATTGACAATAGTAGGGAACTGAAAGGCTTCGAAAACGTCGAAGAGGACATCAAATTGGTGGGCTACTTTAAGAGTCACAAGTCAGAACGTAAGAATCTGTACTGTGATAGCATGATAACCTGTTGCTTGCTTTTTCATGATAATTGCTTATAATTGCATATTAAGCAAGTGCAACAGAGACCAGGCTCCCATTGCTTGATTTAACTTTGAGCTGCAGACTCATTTTTACGGTGATTTTCAATGAGCACACTAGAAGCTACATTACTGATGAGAGCAACAAGTCTACACTTTTAGATATTTCATACAGTTGCTGATCTACTGAAACAACTTGATGGATGCCTATAAAATTTCAGATTTTGAGGCTTTTGCCGATGCTGCTGAAGAGTTCCACCCTCACATCAAGTTCTTTGCTACATTCAGTGCCAAGGTGAGTATTTAGACTTGGAAAAAAAACATAATAAGGCAGCTGTGCTTAGCTCCTGACAATGAGGCTGATGAGAGCATAATTTGTGAGCCAGAAAACCAAAACAATAGCCTAAAGATGCTTAAAGGTTCCATAGAGATGAGAGAGAGTCTGAGCTGGGTGATTATTCTCTGCTAATTTGACACTATAAGCAACTCCTTATAAATTACACATGGTCATTGACTCATAATGGATATCAAAATACTGATTAGTACAGCTTAAACTTAACATAAGAGCAGTTATTTCATGAACAACTTGAGTATAAAATACATTATCATTTAAAAAAAAAAAAAAAAGCAATGGGACAAAAATTGAGCCTTGGGGCACTCCAAAAAGAAATTAAATGAATTATGCATCTACTATTTTAGAACAATATCCTGTAGTCCACGTATTTAAAACCAGCAAATAAATATATATTCTATTTTGTAATAGGCTTTTGAGAGATCTTATTATCTCTTGTTATCCATTGCAGAAAAGAGCTGTTAGATGAATTGCTATTTCTGTAGAATGGTTGTTCTGAAACCCAGGATATCCAGATTTTATAATGTTTGTCACAGTATAAGTGATAAATAAACTAGTTTCTCTCAAATAAGGAATGTAGAAATAATAATAATATGCATATATCACAGTCTTGTCACTTTAAAATGAATGTAACTTCATAAACTTCAGTGGCATGGGATACAATACCAGAAGGGAGAGATAAAGAATAAGTGTGAGGTGTAAATGACTTTTCTCAAATTACATTTTATTAAATCGTGTCCTGCAGCTGAAACTTTAAACCTAATCCTAAGTGTTCACACATCTCTATGTGTAGGAACTTAAATAGCTTCATTAAATACTACTATAGAACTCAGTCGATTCTCTATATATCCTGATGCTAAAAATGACTACTTTGGGTCAATAAAGTTTTTCTTATCAAGAACAGCCATCACAGTTAAATTAGATTTAAATTCATAGACATCCCTCATACAGATAAACTCAAGTGTCTGCTAGTGTCAAGCGTCTATCAGTCACTTAATTAATACACTTTAAAATAATACACTAGTTCTAATCCTTCAATGGTGTGTTACAGGTTGCCAAGGCTCTGGACATGAAGCTCAATGAGGTGGACTTCTATGAACCCTTCATGGACGATCCAGTTGTCATCCCAGGAAAACCTTACACAGAGGATGAGCTGGTGAAATTCATTGAAGCTAATGACAGGTAAGTCTCATTGAAATACTACAATGATCTCCTGGGGTAAAAGCTTAGCCTTCCATAATGACAAAGAAAATGCATAAACTCTTCTTCCTCTGTGCTTTTCAAGACCAACCCTGAGGAAGCTGCAACCACACAACA